>BQNB010115603.1:990-21528 GCA_026074375.1 Tanacetum coccineum
TTATTGTTGACGTTTTAAGCAATGTTTTCTCAGGAGATCAATGAGGTACAAGACAAGGGATACACTGGTGGTCGTTATTTTGGAAGTCGTTTGCATAAAAGATTTGGTTGCATTACATTTTGGGGAAACATTTGTTATGGATTAGAATTTTTGTATTTTGAACAAGTGAAGCTTCGGGCTTTTGTAACAAATACTTTGCTAAATCCAATGTATCGGTTTTTTTAAACGACTTTTTGGTCGTTCTTATATATATCTTGTGCTATTGATCTGTGAAGTACCACCCTCAGACCTATATTCCGCTGCGATCCATTTTGGGGGTGTTACAGATTAGTACCAGATCCAAGGTTATAGAGAACCAGGTCAAATGTTTTTGCTGGACTATAACCATTTTCAAACATTGCATTCATACAAAGGGATTTTCACTGGACATACATACACTAGTTGTTGCATTAGTTGGTTGGACTAGATGCATTCATGATTGATATACATGTTATTAAATACTATGTATATTACATTACTATAAGAGTCTTATATTAATAATTATATAAGCTAATTTTGATTTTCAGATATTGTCTTGTCGGATTCAGAGCGGTATCCAGTCCATTTGGAGGTTTGTCAGACATCGGATCTTCGGGAGTCGATGGACCACCCGTGATGCTAGAGGATCCATATGCATATGTTGTAGCCGCTTTTCAGGCCCTACCATCTTCTAATTATGTGCCTGGCCCGGAGGAGCCAGAGCAGGCACCACTTTTACCAGAGTTTGTTCTTGAGCCTGTATATCCGGAGTTTATGCCACCGAAGGATGAGGTATTTCCCGCTGAGGAGCAGCCACTGCTTGCTGCTGTCTCACCTACTGCCGACTCACCAAGATACATTGCAGACTCCGATCCAGAGGAGGATCCTGAGGAAGATCCTGAGGAGGAGCCCATTGATTATCCTGCCGACGGAGGAGATGATGACGATGATGATGATGAGTCATTAGATGATGACAAGGATGATGATGATGATGTTGAGGAGGACGAGGATGAGGAGGAGGAGCACCTAGCTCCGGCCGACTCTGTCCCACCACATGTACACCGTGTTACTGCTAGGATGTCTATCCGAGATGAGCCACCTACACCATTTTGGTCTGAGGCAGAGATTGCTAGACTTCTTGCCATACCATCACCTCTACCATCACCACTCTCCCCATAGTCATTACCACTACCTCAGATTCCCTCACCACCACTACCAGTATCACTACCACTTCCAGTATCACCACCTTTGTTGAGAATTATAGATTTGATGAGACAAAAGAAACAAGTAATGAAACAAAAGGATCAAAATCGTCATTAAAGAATTCTACAAGCTGGTGGAGAATTATGGAAGATTTGGTCAAAGATATCAAAAGATGAAGATTTTAGAAGATCTCCTTAAGAAGATAAAGATAACAAAAGATATTCCTAAATGTTTAAAAGATTTATTTGTCTAATGTTTATCTTCCTTTGTAAACCTTGAGATCTCTCTATATAAAGAGATTCATAGGCGTGTAGTTTTCAATACACAGAGAAAAATGTGTGTGTGTGTGTATATCAAGATGTAGACGTCTATAGTTGGTAGTGTAGCCTTAAGGTAATCAAGGTTTTCCTTGATCCCTGTTACTGATTAATGTGTAACCGTATTATCTTGATCAAATAATATTGGGGCTAGGTGTGGAAACGTTTGGTTATAAAACCTTGTTGAGTAACATTACTGTTCTTTATATTCCGTTGTGCTTATTAATGTTATTTGTAAAACATATCCTAGACGGCTTAAATGATTCCTAACATGTGGCATCAGAGCCATGTGGCTCATGATATCTAGGATCTACAAGGTTTTAGAAAAGTGTTATTTTCTGTTTTTCTGTAATTGGCGATTTTGGTAAAACTAGGGTTTCACAAACCCTAATAAAGAAAGCAGAAAGAAGAGTTTTGGATGTTGCTTCTACTTTAATCATAGGGTTTCGTTGGTTTGAATATTAGGGTTTCCATAAACCCTAAAAACAAGGTACGAATTTTTAAGAGTACATGCTGTTTTTGAGTATCGTGTTTATGTAAGAAGAGTGAAAAGCAGTAGGCTGTCGACATCAATTTGTTCTTGAACAGAAGAAAGTGTTATAAGTTGTCGACTTCAAGGTGTCGTTATAAAGGTTCATGATGGCTTATGGAATTATGCTATACTAACGTGGCAGCTTACTAAGGTTGGTATTAACCCTAAAAACGCAGTAAGGACTTTTGTTAATGCTACTCTTGTCACGGCTGGAATAAACCTTAATTCTTTAGGGTTTCAGATTGGACATGATGGTGTTATTGGTGATGAAAAAGAAAAGACACGACCAACAGGTTACTATAATTTGTCGTGTAATATTACTTGGTTTAAAGTAGTCCTACTGCTGGAGAAGAATTAATGACTGAGGTTACTGGAATGGCAATTTATGCTGCTCGACATCATCTTAATACTGCCAGGTATACCTCGTTTATACTGCCAACACAAATTAGTGATGCTTGTTTTGTATGATCGTACTGCCGAGACAATTGGTGTTTTATTGACACTAAAGTGTGTCACAATAAGAATGGGGGGAGGGAGTATGTTAGTACTGCTAAAATATTATTAGTACTTCCATTATGATTTTTAGTACTGCTAGTTTCACGATTGGATTTACTTGGTGATGCTACTGTACTGTGAGTTACTAAAGGATTGGTAAGCAACTTAGTACGGTTTGGGAACTAAGATAAGTGCCTGCTACTGCTCGTTTTATTTACTTTGTGCTACAGTACTGTATATCATGATTAATACTGCTAGACTTCTTGTTTATACTGCTTGGTTTAAAGGATAGTATGTTTGGTTTATTAGTACTACCAAGTTGTACATTGATGCTGCCAGGTTAAGAGATAAAACTGCCAAGGGTTTTAACACGAGTTAGTACTGTCAACGAGTACTTAGTACTGCTCGTTACACATTTACAACTGCCAAATGGGATTCAAAGGTGTTACTACTGCTACCAGTATTAAATTTCTGCTGCTAAGGTAAATTTAAGCAGTTACTACTATTCAATTAAAAGTAGTTACTACTGCTTGGGCTTAAAAGATACTATTGCTAGCTGTGTTTCATATTGGATAACACACACAGAAAGTAAAGTTTTGGTTTTAAATGTTCTTAAACATTTAAAAGGCTCGTATTTAGATTAATTGAAGAATTGGTTACGAAGAAGATTGTTTATGATTTATTTTACGATGAAGTGGAATTACTTGGGTACGTGTTTTATCATATCTCAAATGGCTTACAACATTTGGAGGTAACTTGTTCATGCTTACAATGTTGTGATGAAGACTTGTCAAAATCTAGCAAAGGTGTGTGATCTACAAACTTATGGTGCTCAATGCTCACATTTGCTATCACTTTGGTTATGTGTCTCATAGAAGATGAGGATTTTTGTCAAGAGGTTGCGATCTACTTATATTTCACAGATTTATTTATAAGTTTGACGTCACGTGGATAGTACAAGATATAAGACACAAGTTTGGGTTATTCTACTTCAGCATCAAGTTCGTTATACTTAGTTTTCTTCATCAAGTAATCATTACATAGAGCCTACAGAATTAAAGATTCAAGAGATGGTTAACATATGGGTTTCAGGGGAAGCTTATTGCCAAAATGTTTAACCATTAGGTTACGTTCATGCATCACTTGAGGTGAAAGGTTTCATTACTACTGCTAGTTGTTTATTACTACTGCTAGTTTAAGTTTCTACTGTCTTGAATTCATTATTCTTATTATGCGTCATGGAGGGTAATTTGAGACATTAGAAGGCTGGATTAGTAGTGTAGTATATGATTTGTAGTTGTAAAGATTCAAGTTGCTTATCTTCACAAGACCCCTATTGGATTATGACAAAAAGGGGAAGAATATTACAGAGATAGGATTTGCAGCTTATTATGTGTGGTGATATGAGAAAGTTACAAAGGAAATCTAAATTAAGGGGAAGATTTTGTTTTATTCAGGGAGATGATTACATCTCAACTTCAGGGGAAGCTTTGGCTTTATGATGAAGTTCGTACACGACTTTGTTTGTTTTGTCATCATCAAATAGGGGAAGATTGTTAGGATTCTAGATTTGATGAGACAAAATAAATAAATAATGAAACAAAAGGATCAAAATCGTCATTATAGAATTCTTCAAAAGATGGAAGATTTTAAAGATTCTAGAAGATCTCCTTATTCAGATAGAAGATTTAGAAGATAAAGCTTAAAGTTTAAAAGATTTGTTTGTTTTCTAATTCTTATCTTTTGTAAACCTGAACTCCTTATGTTATAAAAGGAAGTCCCAGGCGTGTAGTTTTAGGTGTGTCAAGATGTAAACACCTAAATGTGTGTGTGTATTCTAGGCGTGAGATATAGACGCCATATGTAGTGTTTAGCCCAAAGATCAATGTTTCATTGATCCTGTTAGATTAGGTAACCGTTCTACAGTTGATCGTGTAGAATCAGGGCTTGTAGTAGTCATTGTAGAGAAGATAATGATGAAAAACCTTGTTAAATAACTTTGTTCATCATGCTATTTCTGCTATGCATATATTCTATGTTCATTGTTATTATCCTAGACAAAAGTTCTAATCAAACTGAGCTTACAACGATCTAAGGAATTATTTAGAACTCCACATATTTTGTTGAAGTGGAAGCCATAATCTGTAAGTTGAGTTCTCATCCATAGGACTTGAACACAACTTGCAGATAAAGACACATAATTGGCCTCTGCAGTTGACATTGCGGTGCAATCCTGCTTTTTGGACGACCAACTTACGATCTTATCACATAGGAACTAAATTCCGCTAGAAGTGCTCTTACATGTATCTAGACAACCTGCATGGTTAGCATCTAAAAAAGCAGTTAGTTCAAAACCGGTGTCCTTCGGCTACTAGAGTCCCATGTTGATTGTCCTCTTTAAGTACCAAAAGATCTGTTTAACCTCATTGAGGTGCTTTTCAGTTGTCCTTACCTGATAACGTGCACAAAAACATGTTGCATAAACTAAGTCTGGTCTGCTAGCTGTCAAGTACATGAGGAGAACTAATCATGCTAATGTATATTTTTGTTTGATCTACGAGTGTACCACTCAAGTCAACATCTAGCTTAGGCGATGTAGCAATTGATGTACCAATGCTATCACATTTGTTCAAGCCATGCTTCTTTAAAATTTCTAAAGCATACTTAGAATGATTGATAAAGATACCTCGTGGGGATTGGTGGATCTGAAGTCCTAGAAAGAATGTTAATAATAAAGATTCATAACATAAACACGATTCGAAGGCTAGGGAGGAAAGAATAAGTAGAAAGCCATGTTTATTAGATTAGAGAGAAAAAGTAGAGAGGGAAAGATTTGTGTGTTTTCTAGAGAGAGAAACACACACACTTTATGTTATAATGATTTTCCTCACCCTCCCATGGAAGTATAGGAGGGGTATATATAGGCCTTGTGACACTTATCTATTCTAACTAGTCATTATTAGTCCCTACGTATCACGCCTTATGTTATCTATCGTAATTCCGTATAAGTTGACATATTTTAAGGCTAACAATCTTCCCCTAATATGTGGACATACGAAATTACTTACAATGTTCCTAACAAGTACAAATACAACATAATAAAGTCTTCCAAAGCACTTCTAATGCGGAAGATGTAATCTGAGTTCTTTTGGTCTTGAAACTTGTACTCCAGCTTGGATCTTAAGTGTCTTTACTTGTTCAAGAACCATTGTAGTATGCATGAGTTGGATTAACTTCCCTCAATCCATGCAACATGTCTTTAAAAGCTTTCTTCATGAATTTTTTTACGAAGTTTCTGAATCAGATTCCTCCCAAACCAACATCCCTATCTTGAGCAGAATCTGAAACTTTGATGTAGCTTAAGCAATCTTCTATTTGTCATTAACGTGCACATCAGAATTTTGTAGAAGACAAACCATACCAAATACTACTGCTACTTGTCATTAGGTCTTGGTGAATATTCGTTCGGGGGTACATGCAAGAAATCAGCAACAATTCTTCGCACGTGTGCAGAATACTTCACCCTCATCATAGTAAGTGAAGTAGAATACACTACTTCCCCATGGAAGTTGAACAAAGTACACGTTGCATGAATCTTCCAAAACAATAGTTTATATGCCTATAACCCTTTTTTATTGACCCAAAAAACCACACTACATACACGATTTTCGCCCATGATGGTTGCGAACTCTCGGAAGCATCATTGTCGTGTACGTCCATATACTCGAGAAGTTCTTGTCATAAGCACAAATCTTGAAAAGTTATGAATGTCGTTAAAGAACTTTAAATTTTTTGCTTAGATTGTGAAGTACCATTGTCTTGGAGTAGCACAATAATATCCCGTAAGAATTGCTGATTACATCTCAACCTTTAAACTCTCTGGTTAACTTACCAATCTCGTATTCTATCGGCTATTGCTGTGACCACATGGTGAAGTAAACCCGATATACCAAACTTGAAAATGAAGTAAAATCCCCTAAATTATTTACTTAAGGTTGCATTGTTATTGATTGAAGAACGATGCAAGATTAAATCTTTAAGTACCCTATACCCATCATCAAAAGTATATGAAGTACCACACCTCTTGAAACTATCTACATCTGCATCTGCGTGTGACATTGAGCACTACAACGTAACTCCTTAAAGTGATAGCTATAACCCGTGAGTACTACAATGTAACTCCTTACATCAGGTATACCTAGATAATTCAAGTCTTAATCATATTCCTTATATGCTCAAGCAAGTCATCAATCGATTGATTGGGTTTGAAGAAAAGGGGTAGAAAGTAAAAGGAAGTCTCGATGATAAAATAAGTAGACGCCTTCATGAAACTAATGTGTCGTCGTGTAGGTTGTTATTTATTACCAAGTTTTATTATTGTATTTATGCCAAGCTTATACCAAAAAACAACAGGGGTGGACGAAAACACAAACAGAACTAAAACATTTGGTTTTGGCCATAACGATTATGTATCCAGTCAAGATATAGGCTTCGTGGTAAGCAGGGGAGAGTCGATCACAGAGAGTGAAAGTTAACCTTTCGTATAATTCTATCAGGTATTAAATTAGTGTAGCCTCAAGGTAATCAAGGTTTTCCTTGATCCCTGTTACTGATTAATGTGTAACCGTATTATCTTGATCAAATAATATTGGGGCTAGGTGTGGAAATGTTTGGTAATAAAACCTTGTTGAATAACATTACTGTTCTTTATATTCTGTTGTGCTTATTAATGTTATTTGTAAAACATATCCTAGATGGCTTAAACGATTCCTAACAACCTTTACCAGTGCTAGTCCTACTTATCCTTTGGGATATAGAGCCGTTATGATCCGGCAGAGGGCCGAGTCACCATCCACTTCTCATTCATTACCACTACCACCACCTATCATACTCTCACATACCAGGGCATCTATGGCCATGATGAGAGCTGCTGCACCATCCACCTACATCTTAGCATCTCCATCAGAGGCACCACCGTCAGGGATACCACCACTTCTACCTATACCGTTACCTACACCATCACCACCTTTGCTCCTACCCTCTACTGACCTTAGAGCGAACAGGCCCAAGGTTTGTTTACCACCTTAAAAGAGGCTGTGTATTTCTCAGGGTCCCAGATATGAGGTCAGAGAGAGCTCATCTGCACCTAGACCTACTGGAGGTTTTAGAACAGACTATGGATTTGTTGATACTTTGGATGATGAGATTAGGCAAGACCCTAAGAGAGATGTTGGTTATGGGATTACAGACACTTGAGATGAGATGTTTGTGGACATGCCAGGGGCACCAGCGACTGCTGACATAGAGTTGGGTCGACGGATGACCAACTTTGTAACTACGGTTAGACAGGATACTTATGAGATTTATGGGAGACTGGATGATGCACAGGATGACAGGTCATTGATGATCGGTCGGCTCAACATGCTGTTTAGAGATAGACGTGCTCATGCTCGCACTGCCTTACTCATGGAGAGATAGGCTAGATGTAACAACCCCATTTTGATAAATATAGCAGCGGAAGCTAATCTGGGGTATTACTTCATGAATCACAGGCACAATCATAGAAAACGACTCAAAAGAGATGTTTTTAAAAGATATGTTATCATTCATTTAAAATCAGAGTTTTACAAAGGCAGGTCCCAAAATCTAGAAACATAAAATGTGAATGATAACAGGTTTCAGCCATCTTCAAGTTCATGCCACTCCATGCCATAAGTTGCTCAATTACATGGGATAAACATGCTAAAAAGGATCAAAATAATGGTTGAGTGAAATTCATAGGTTTATGGTAAATAGTTTGAATACAAATTATAGTGTAATAATTGCATGAGCACAATTATTATGGAAAACAGTATTATTATGGAAAATAACATTATCTTGGAGAACAACATTATTATGGAGAACAGTTGAATGCAAGTCATCATAATGGTAATAATTGCAACGAATACAATTATCATGAAAAAATGGTAACATTATTATTGCACCTAAGCTCATGACATTAATACGTTAACAGGGAAAATCACCGTAGCGACATTGGTTGAGGAACAAATGTCCCCGTGGAAAGGTAACTTGCCAAAGTTACCCATTGAGTCAAATATAGTGCGTTTAGCTACCCCATGAATGGGTATACAAACGGGAGTCGTCGCCCCCAATAGATCTATTCACAATATTCGCGCTCACTCGTAAGCAATTAATGGTTCATGATATGGAAATAATGGCACTGGAAGCTACTTAGGCAATAATATATCTGGATAGCATACAGTTGGAAAAACACTTGCATTCATGGTTTATATCAGGTATCATAGGTTTAAACGGTATTCAAAAGATTGAAATGTGGGGTTATGAATTCATTAAGTCTTTGAAAAGTAATCACATTGTTATAAGATAAACAAGTATGTAAAAGAGTTTGTAACAAGCATGTATCCCCCTCGTGGGTTTATGAAAACATTAAAGAGATTGAAAAGCGAGGCTATAAACTCACCTTAACAGGGAAATCTGATTGATGACAAAAGTATATCAAATGAAATGCGTTTGTATGATAGTACGATGTTATCCGCCCGGCAGGAAAGTATATCAACTGGAAAGGAAGCAACTTCATCACGTAACCTGGGATAATATGTCGAGTCTTAAGAAGATTGTACTCTAGAACTTTGATTCTAAGAGTTTAATATTGTTATAAGTTTGATTAGAGAGTTTGGATTTATTGTATCACCGTTCGAGCCATCATAATTCAGAGGTCATTCAGTAAACGTTTGAGGAGCTAGGGCACTTTAAATCGTAAACCCAACAACTCAGTCAAAATGTAATACCAAGATGAAACCCCTTAATATGAAGCTCCCTAGTATTGTGATACGATATAATTGGTTTTAAGCGTTTTGCTTGATAACTGGAAATGATAAGCACGTCAAGCGTTAATTAAAGTTATGTCTTATAATGTTTTGAACATTGATTATCGCGAGAACTTACACCTTATTATACATAAATAAACATAAACATATATAACTATATAACAAGGATCAAGATCGCGCGAGACCAATGAAACCGGAAGCAGTACAGAGTGTTCCCGGGTCGTTATGTCCCAACGAGGCTAGAAATGGAAAATCGAAAGACTATTGATGATTGATGTTTGAATATGTCAAGGAATGATTTGATGCTAAAACTAATAAGCAAATGCACATAAAAATAAGCAAAGAAAATAAGCTGGAACAAAAATAAAAGCTAGAAATAGTAAAAACACTTAACTTTTACACTAAGACATAGTTATAACTTTGATAAAATGTTTAGTCCAGTCCTTTTATAGTTATAAGTTTAAGAAATGTTTTAAGATATATACCCCTTGGCATGGAATACTTTTTTGCAAAACAAGTTCCAAATGTATGCTAGCTTATTTTAAGTTCTAAATGAAAATTTTCAGGTTTTAAAGCTTATAAAAATAAGCTAAAAATATGAAGATTTAAACGCAACGCAAGTTTAAAATAACGATTCGTTAAGCTAGGAAGCAAAACGGGTCAAATTAGGGTTTTAAAATGAAAACGCGCGGGTTTTAAGTTCAAATTCTTTCAAGACTTGATAAATTTGTTATATTAACATTAGTTAAGCATGTTAGGATAGATTATAACAATATTTAACCATTATAACATTAGTTTTTAAGAAAAACATAAATTAGTTTTTCGGGTGTAACTATTTTATGATCAAAAGGAAAGCGCATAAATTGATTTATAAAAAACTTAACAAGAGTATATTTAGGATAATAATGAAACATTAAAGAGTGTAGGAGCAGAAGTGGAACATCCATAACCTGGGTTTGAGCTTTATAAGCTTGAAAAACTTCGAAACAAGATTTTTAAGCTTTTTACGCCTATATATACAACGATACTCAACCGGGGCTTCGTTTCTTGGGTTTCTTTAATTCTTTCTGAACTTGAGCCTTCATTTCAGACCTATTAGGATCTCTTAGACCAAAGTATTTCTGCTATGTAAGGTTTATAGAGGAGGAAGTGGGGGATGAGTTCAAATGAAGAGTTTATGGCTCTATTTATACTCGAAATGAGCTTGGAGGCCAAGGGAGGATTTGTGATCAGGTGAGGACATGTATGAAGTCTATAGGGTGATGAGGAGAGGCTATATGATGAGTTGCATAAGCTAGAAACTAGCTTTGGTGTGTTGGCTTGCCCTTTTGATGTCGCGGCTAAAAAGAGAGACAAAGAAAAGGGTGATGTGGTTGCTTTCTTAGCCAAGAAATGAACTAGATATTTAAGAGAGGTGCTTGTAAGCAGCTTTCACTTATAGGTGCATCATCAAAGGTGCCAATGCAAGAAAAACTTTCAAAATGGGTCAAATTGCAAAGGTTTTGGGTTTCGTGTACTTTAAGGGGCTCAATCAGGGTTTATCACAATCTAGTAATTTCATAGTACATTTAATTTGTAATGATAGATTATAAGTTCACAAAGACTATGAGTAATGAATTATAATCAAAAGTTGATAGGGTTTAGTGTAACATGGGGTAGAAAATGAGTAAAAACGGGTCAAAATGATCAAACTAGGTTTCAATTAGGTTTCTCTAGATTTATTTCTTGTACCCCTTGTTGTTAATATGGTGAAATGATGATTGAATGTGATTTATAATGTTGTAATTAATGTTATTACAACTTATTTGATTGTTGGTTTAGGTTTACAATGGATAAAAATGAAGAAACGGGTCATGGTTTAGAAACTGGCTCGGTTTTCGGGTTTAGGGTTTTGAGTGTAAAAAATATGTATGAAGAGCTAATGAGTAGAAAATAAGGGTAATACATTGTATATTGAGTGTAGTAACTTGTACAAAAGTGGTGGTGAAGAAATTAGAATGAAAACGGAGGTAAAACGGCTATTTTGGATGTCATGCTTAATGACTTGTACATTGTACTTTTAAAGACTTGTACCTTGACTTGGAGGGATTAAAATGTTTCAAATGATATGTTATATTACTTTGTACATATTTAGTTAGTAGCTTGTGCATTCACTTTAGATATAAAACCTTCACATGAATTAGGGTTTAAGAGGAATATCTGATAATGTTTAAAGTCCCGTTTTGATATAACGTTGCCAAATGGTACATTATATGATTAAATGTACTTTGTAAATATGAATTAAGATATTGAATTGACAATGTTGTATGAATGTTTCTTGACATAAATAAGAGTAGGATATGGCATATGTAGTGTTAGCGTGAGCTCGTTTACTTTAGAAAATGTAAACTATGAAACGTAATGGAATGGAATGAAGCAAAAAAATTATTCCCGTGAAAAGTAGTACTTAATAAGGTAGTAGATATTACATTGATGAAATACTGGAAAAGTACGGGTTGTTATAGTCCCCCAACCTTATAGAAATCTCGTCCCGGGATTTGATTGAGAGATAGAGTGATATTTGGAAACAGAAGTTCTTAGCTCCTACAGTTTCTAGTCTGATGGCCTACATTGTGGCAATTCGACACCTTGACAGTACAAGGTCTTGTGTGATGCAGAGTACATTTCCTACAAAGGGGATGAGGTCCATTATATCCATGATTTTAATTAGCCTTGAAGGTTTCCTTGCTTCCATTTTGCTGCTGATGGTGATCATTGTTGCGGCTGTTATTGTTACGGTTATCAGGGTAATTGTTGTTGTTGTGATTGTTGGAGTGGTTATTGTTGTTGCGATCATTGGGGTAATTGTTGTTTGTTACGATTATTGGAATAGTTGTTGTTGTTAGAATTATTGGGATAGTTGTTGTTGTTGGTGGGTGTTTCTTTTATCATCAAACTTTTCATGTGTATCATAGTTTCTTGGCCACAGAATTACGCTTAATTATTTGCTCCATTAGTCTTTTGAGATAGTTGGTGGCTTCTTCCAGAGTCTAGGTTTTGAAGACAGTATACGTTTCCTTCAATGCTCAGGGCAGTCCCCCGATGAATGCTTTACATAAAGTTTTTCTCGTTGGTTTGGTACCAATATTCATCCCAGAAGCATCACCAAAGGACATCTACGATTACTATGTTCATGGACTAGTAGATACATTATACATCAACGGCAACAACCTCAAAGAAATACAAGAATTTCCGTTAAAAGTACAAGGCATAATTAAAAGTTACAAAGAAGTCTTTTCAAAAGAACGAGAATTATTCCTAAGAATGCACTCTAGCTACCCAATCTTCGACAGAGAACAAAAGATCCTAGTGCCATCAATTACTGTAGCACAACTCGGAGTCAGCAACCATAAATACCTAGATAAAGAAGAAAAGATAGAACGAACAACACCAACAATGGATGATTTGGCATTTTCTCTCGCAGAAGTGCTTGCAGCATCAACAAAAATAGGAACAGGATCAGGCCAGATAGACAAAGTCAAGATTAATTATTGTTCCGAGAAGTTACTAATTTACTCAAATTTTCAAGAAAAATTGATGAAGACCAGCTCAAGATACTATCTAATTTTGAAGAACAGTTCGAAACATTTTCAGGATTATTAGCACCATTACCAGAAGACCTTAAGCATCGACTATGTGGATACATATCAAGAAGTCCAAACCACCACTGCCAGTACCGTTCAGAAGGAACCAGCACGACACCAATAATAGAAGACTAAAGACAAAAGAATGAAGATACAAAAGAAAAATCAAAAATCAAGCATTATTGATGACACGTGTCTGCAATCAACAAGCGTCACTTTTTAAGGAGGGTAGGTGTGTAGTTTGTATTTTAGCAATAATGTAATGTATCGTAAGCAGTGACGTATATAGCAATAATGTAAGGCCTGGCGGCCAGTAGGTCAATAATGTAAAATAACGTAAGCAGTGATGTAAGTAGAAAATAATGTAGTGACCCGTGTCGGTCACCTAGTAGGTTCTCTACTGTAGATGCCACTATTGCATCTACTTTATTGTACTATAAATAGAGGCCTCGCCTCAGTAATAAAGGTGTGCGTTTTTTGTGTGTTAAACCACCGTTAGAGTTTTGAATACTCTTTCAAT
Organism: Tanacetum coccineum; assembly: GCA_026074375.1. Taxonomy (NCBI): domain Eukaryota; kingdom Viridiplantae; phylum Streptophyta; class Magnoliopsida; order Asterales; family Asteraceae; genus Tanacetum; species Tanacetum coccineum. The sequence goes on from BQNB010115603.1 coordinate 14,547, forward strand.
CTGTTGAAGCTTTTTAAAGTTTCTGAATAGCAGAGCCCCCATTCTGTTGAATCAATTTTGATTCTGAATAGCAGATAACTATCCGTTACTATCACATATTACAATTGATCAAAAGCCCCTACCATCCTTCATCACGTATCAATTCATAAAACTAGTATCGTTTCCATTAAAACCATTCAAGAAGCCCCTACTAGAATTAATACCGTGAATGTCCCCTACATCTTATCATTTCCAATTTGTATCAACAATCATGTATCATTCGAGTCAGTATAAATCACATGAGAACAGTTCGCATCGGTCATGTGTGATCTTCATCATTTTCGCGTTTTTTCTTGATAGATGTTTAAATGATTATGTAGTACTCTGATTCTTTTTTTCTTGATTGTTGATAGCTCCGTTGATCGTCGACGCAGCTCTGATACCAGGAGTTTTTTGAACGCGGAAATGATGAAGATCATACATAACCGATGCAAATTGTTCTTAGTAGCTTCTGATCAGAGCTATATACGCGGAAATGAAGTATATAGCTCTGATCGTCGACGCAGCTATATACGTCACTGCTTACGATACATTACATTATTGCTAAAATACAAACTACACACCTACCCTCCTTAATTTTTTCAAACTCGGAAATGATGAAAATCGCACATGACCGATGCGAATTGTTCTTAGGTGATTTATACTGACTCGACGGATACATGATTGTTGATACAAATTGGAAATGATAAGATGTGGGGGACATTCATGGTATTAATTCTAGTAGGGGCTTTTTTGAATGGTTTTAATGGAAACGATACTAGTTCTATGAATTGATACGTGACAAAGGATGGTATTGATTCTAATTATTTAAAGGATGGTAGGGGCTTTTGATCAAATGTAATATGTTATAGTAACGGATAAAAAACGCACACCTTTATTACTGAGGCAAGGCCTCTATTTATAGTACAATAAAGTAGATGCAATAGTGGCATCTACAGTAGAGAACCTACTAGGTGACCGACATGGGTCACTACATTATTTTCTACTTACATCACTGCTTACGTTATTTTACATTATTGACTTACTGGCCGCCAGGCCTTACATTATTTCTATATACATCACTACTTATGTAACACCCCCATTTTTACATATAGCAGCGGAAGCTAATCTGGGGTATTACTTCATGGATACAACAATCATAATCATAGAAAACGACTCAAAAGAGACGTTTGTTTAAAAGATACGTTATCAAAATTAGAGTTTTACAAAGCCAGGTCCCAAAATCTAGTTACATACAATGTGAATGATAACAAGTTTTAGCCATCTTCAAGTCCATGCCACTCCGTGCCATAAGTTGCTCAATTACATGAGATAAACATGCTAAAAAGTCAACACAATGGTTGAGTGAAATTCATAGGTTTGAAATGTAATAGTTGAATACAAGTCATCATAAGTAATTGTTATAAAAGCAGTGTCATAGTAATGCGTTATAGTGTGGTATTGGGTTACGTTGTTATATACCCGTTATTTGTAATAATTGTAATAAATATAATTATCATGGAAAAATGGTAACATTATTATTTCCATTAGCTCATGAATCCGAAGCCTTGGGTTATGTTTGATACGTTATAGCCCCAACGGGTGCCTTTGCCAAAACACCCGCAGTTATATTCTAATGATGTGAAATTGGTTACCGGTATGACTGGGTACACCAACGGGGAGTCCAACCCAAATAGATCTATTCACAACATTCGCGCTTACTCCATAAAGTAATTAACAGTTCATGATATTAGGGACTTAAAGGCAAAACAATTACTTAGGCAATAATAAATCAGGATAGCATACAGAAATAATTGCATTCATGGTTTAAGCATGTATCCCCCTCGCGGGTTTATAAAACATGTAAATAAGTAAAGGCGAGGTTATGAACTTCACTAAGTCTTTGAAAAGTAATCACATTGTTATAAGATAAACGAATATGTAAAAGAGTTTGTAACAAGCATGTATCCCCCTCGCGGGTTTATAAAACATGTAAATAAGTAAAAGCGAGGCTATGAACTCACCTTAACAGGGAAATCTAATTAACGACAAAAGTATATCAAAGGAAAGGCGTCTGTATGGTAGTACGACGTTATCTACTCGGGCGGAAAGTATATCAACTTGAAAGAAAGCAGCTTCGTCATGTAACCTGGGATAATATGTCGAGTCTTAGGAAGATTGTACTCTAGAACTTTGGTTCTAAGAGTTTAATATTGTTATGAGTTTGATTGGAGATTTTGGAATTATTGTATCACCGTTCGGGCCATCATAAGTCAGAGGTCATTCAGTAAACGTTTGAGGAGCTAGGGCACTTTAAATCGTAAACCCAACAACTCTGTCAGAACGTAATACCAAGATGAAACCTCTTAATATGAAGCTCCCTAGTATTGTGATACGATATAATCGGTTTTAAGCGTTTTGATCAATATCTGGAAATGATAAGCACGACAAGCGTTAATTAAAGTTATGTCTTATAATGTTTTGAACATGTTTTTATTCTTTTTCAAAATGTTACATTTTACACCCTTAAAAATGAAAAATGGCGAAATATACCCCTGGAGTTTGCACTTTTACAAGTTTGGTCCTTTTAGTTTAAAAGATGTACAAATTAAACCTTGTACTTTGGAAAGTGACATAATAGACCCTTATAGTTATAACTTTGATAAAATGACATTTTCAGTCTTTTTATTTATAAGTTTCAGAAAGTTACGATATATACCCCTTGCATGGATAATATTTACAAAACAAGTCTGAATTGCCATGCAAGCTTATTTTAACATTCCAAAAGACATTTTCAGGTTATGGCTTATTAATATAATATAAAATATGAAGTTTTAACGTAACGAAAGTGTAAAATAACGATTCGTTAAGCTAGAATTCAAAACGGGTCGTTTTAGGGTTTTATAACAAAAACGCATAGGTTTTTATTTAAAATTCCATCAAGACTTGATAAAGTGGTTATAATAACATTAGTTAAGTATGTTAGGATAGATTATAACAACATTTTATCATATTAGCTCATAGATTCAAGAAAAACATGAAATTAGGGTTTCGAGTGTACGGTTTTGGATCAAAATGGAAAATGAGCATGAATTGAGTTATAAAACTTTAACAAGAGTTTATTTAGGATCATATGAACATTATAAGAGTGTAGGAGTAGGTATGAAGATCATAGAACCTGGGTTTGAGCTTATAGCTTGGAAACGGGTTGAAATCGGGACTTTTAGCTTCGTACGCCTAGAATAATGACTCCCGGGCTTCTTTTCTTGATTTCTTTTGCTTCACTTCTGTTCTTGAGACTTCTTAGGACCTCTTAGGATCTTCTTTGAGCAAAGGATTGCTGCTATTAAGGGTTATAGAGGAGGAAGTGGGGGATGAGTAGAAATGAGGGCATGACACCCCTATTTATACTAGTTCGACCCTTAGAGGCCAAGGGATCTTAGTGATTAAGGTTAGGACAGGTGGGGGTGATGTGGTGAGGCTAGGGGCTGAGTTGGAGAGGCTATGGTGCAAGGTGGAAGTTTGTGGAGGTGTTTGTGGTGGTGACTTAGCCGCGGCAACACTTAGGCTCCAAGGGAGAGATGTGGCTTCATTTAGAGCCAAGAGATGATGGAAGTAGCATTGTAAGCTGCTTAAGGGAGCTAGTTGCTTAGTCATAAGGTGCTTGGTTGCAAAGGAAACTTTCAAAATGGGTCAAATTGCAAGAAAAGAGGTCGCGGGTTCCATTAGGGCTCGGATTGAGTTTTCTTGCTTATAATTCGAGTACATTTATGATATAATGATAGATATATGTTCACAAGACTTGTATTAAGGATTAATAACAAGAATTGATAGGTGGTTCGGGTTTAAAATGGGTGAAAACGAGTAAACGGGTCGAATGTTCATATTAGGGCACGTTTAGGGTTTCTTGGATTTATTTCATGTATAATTGAGATGAAATGATGAAATGATGATAGAATATGATTGATAATGTTGTAAATTAAGTTATTACAACTTATTTGAGTGTTGGTTTAGGTTTATGATGGATAAATATCGAGAAACGGGTCATGGTTTAGTATTTTGCTCGGGTTAGGGTTTCTAGGTTTCATTTCATGAAATCTTATGAAATGAGGATGATTATGGAATGTAAATGAAGTATATGACTTGCTTGAAACTTGTACTTGATAGATTGTACAAGATTGTTTAGGAAAACGGAGGTGAAACGGCTATTTTGGATGTCGTGCATTAATGACTTGTACATTATGCTTTAAAGGACTTGTACCTTATTTTGGAGGGAAGATGTATTCAAATGAGATGTTATATTACTTGTACATGAGCTTTAGTAGCTTGTGCATTCACTTTAGATATTAACCTTTCATGGAATTAGGGTTTAGAGGTATACGATAACGGTTTAAAGCCCGTTTTGATATAACGTTGCGAATGGTACATTATATGAGTAATGTACTTTGTAATAATGATATTAAGATATAAGCAAAGATTAATAAGATTCAACTTAGCACAATACCGGTGAAATGTAAACTGATTCGTTTCCAACACTCTTCTTTGAATCATAAGAGTGAGCACTTCCATAACAAGCGTAAATAAATAAGGGGAAAGCGGATCACCTTGGCGAAGACCCCTTTTACCTTGGAAGTATCCATGAAGGTGCCATTTCAATATAAATGGAATAAATTTGTAGTAGTAAACACATTCCAAATCCAAGATACACCTATTATGAAATCCAAAACCCCCACAAGAATCCGTTAAAGAAAGTTCCAATCCACCGTGTCATAAAGCTTTTTGGATATCGACTTTGAAAGAAGCACATCTCGGAGTACCACGATCCAAGTGATAATTATGCATAAACTCTTGAGTAAGCAATATATTGTCAGAAATGCTTCGCCCCAGGATAAAAGCCGATTGGTTAGGACTGATCAACGTCTTCAAACAATGTTTAATTCTATTAGCAATGATCTTGCTAATACACTTAAACAACACATTACAACACGAAATAGGCCGATAATCATTAATACGAGAAGGAGCTTGAACTTTCGGAATAAGAGCAATGATCGTATGATTAAGCTCTTTTAGCAGCTTACCATTCATAAAGAATTCACGAATAGCTTTAATGACATCATCACCAACAATCGACCACGCTTCTTTGAAAAACGCAGCTGAATACCCATCCGGAATACTTTTACAAGTTTGGTCCTTCTAGTTTAAAAGATATACAAAGTAAACCTTGTACTTTGGAAAGTGACATAATAGACCCCTATAGTTATAACTTTGATAAAATGACATTTTTAGTCCCTTTAGTTATAAGTTTCAGAAAGTTATGATATATACCCCTTGCATGGATAATATTTACAAAACAAGTCCGAATGGCCATGCATTCTTATTTTAACATTCTCAGAAAGAATATTTGGCAGTATAACTTTATAGAATAAGCTAGAAATATGACGATTTAACATAATGAAAGTTTAAAAATAATCAATTTTTGTTAAGCTAGAACATAACGGTTATATTAGTTTTAAAACGAAAACGCGCGGGTTTAAAAGTTCATATTCCTTCAAGACTTTGATCAGTTTTTAATATTAACATATTTTAAGCAATGTAGGATAGAGTATAACAATATTTAACCAATAAACATTGTTTTTTAAGAAAAACATAAAATTAGTGTTTCGGGTGTACGGATTTTTGGATCAAAAGGAAAATGATATGAATTGATTAAAAAACTTTAACAAGAGGTAATATTTTAGGATCAATGAAAATTAAAGAGTGAGGAGCAGTAGTGTAAGAGCATAGAATTTGGGTTTGAGCTATAGCTCTTGGAAAATGGGTTGAAATCAGACTTTTTACTTCGTACGCCAGAATAACGACTCCCGGTCTTCATTTCGTTGATTCTTTTGCTTTTTTTCACTACTATTCTTGAACTTCTATAGGACCTCTTAGGAACTTCTTTGAGCAAAGGATTGCTGCTATGATGGGTTATAGAGGAGGAAGTGGGGGATGAGTTGATATGAAGGGTATATGCACCTATTTATAGTGTTAAACCCCCTTGGGTTTCCCAAGAAACTTAGTGCCCAAGCTAGACAAGGTGGGGTTATGTGTAGAGCAAGGGACTGATGTGGATAAGCTAATGGTGTAAGTTTTCAATCCTAAATCTAGCATAGAAGGATGTGGAGGGGTTTGTGTGTCGCGGCTGCTTATGGTGTACAAGAGGTGAGATGTGGGCTTGATTTATGGCAGAGGAAGCTCAAGAGTGGTGCATTGTAAAGCAGCTTTTTGGACGAAAGGAGGTGAGTCATAGTGGTGCTTGGATGCTTGGTTGGAGTTTAAAATGGGTCAAATGGAGGGAAAACTAGGCGCGGGTTCATGTGAAATGGGTTAGGGCACGGTTTAGGTTTTTAAGCTTCAATTTCGTGTACATTGATGATATAAGTGTGGATTAATGATCACAAGACTTATATTAAGAGTTATTAACAAGAATTGATGGGTGGTTCGGGTTTAAAAAGGGCGGAAACGAGTAAACGGGTCAATAGTTCACATTAGGACACATTTAGGGTTTCTTGGATTTATTTCTTGTATAATTGAAATGAAAATGATGGAATGATGATAGAATATGATTGGTAACGTTGTAAAATAAGTTATTACAACTTATTTGGGTAGTGGTTGAAGTTTATAATGGATACAAATTAAGAAACGGGTCATGGGTTACTATTTAGCTCGGGTTAGGATTTTTAACTTGGATTTCTTGTAATTTTATGAAATGAAAATGAATATAGATGGGAAATGAAGTGTATGACTTGCTTGTAACTTGTACTTGATGGATTGTACAAGCCTTCTTAGGAAAACAGAGATAAAATGGCTATTTTGAATATCGTGCATTAATGACTTGTACATTATGCTTTAAGAACTTGTACCTTTCTTGGAAGGAATGTATATTCAAATGAGATGTTATATTACTTGTACATGTGTCTTAGCA
>BQNB010115604.1:7851-21528 GCA_026074375.1 Tanacetum coccineum
GTGAGCCCCGCCGCAATGCGCGTATACATTCCCACTCAATACTCATAAAAAAGTCCATAAAAATATGGCCAAAAAAAACACCGAAAAAGAATAAAACTTAAAAAAAATCACCTTACACAACTTTTTTTAACAAAGATTTAAACCAAGTGATACCAACATACGAAACACAAAATTAAAACCAAAAGAAAAAAATAAAACCTACAAGATACATCTTCGCAGCAATTGATTATTCACTTTATAACAATTGATTATTGAAGATTAATCATGGATCAATGATTTTATTCACCGTGTGATTGGTTCGACGTAGTCGTGGAGATTAGGGTTTGGTTTTCTGATCTAACCCGAAGTCTGGCTCGATATTCATCAATTATACATGAATATGATTGTTTATCTCTGGTATTAATCATATAATTTCTTGTTATCGAGGATCGACGAGGGCATTAAGGTTGGTTTTCGATTGTTGCGTTTTAGGGTTTCCTGTTCCTTCTAATTAGGGTTTGTTAATTTCTTTGTTTTTCTGTCGGGTTTTCAATTTTTTCGGTGCATCATGGGAACTTATCGATCGAAGGAAGATGATGTTTCAAGGATATCGACGTTGATATTTGTTACTAATTTTCCGGAATCGTTTTCTGCTAAAGACTTATTTCATTCGTGTAAACAGTACGGTCACGTGGTTGACACTTTTATTCCATTGAAGAGATCAAAAGGAGGTAAGAGATTTGGTTTTGTGCGCTTCATAAACATTTTCAATGTGGAAAGACTGGTGAATAATCTATGTACGATCTGGGTTGACAGACTCAAATTACAGGCAAATATTGCTAGGTTTAATAGAACGCCTTTGAATGATAAAAAAGTTCATGAGAAAAAGGAGGTTGGGAACTACAGGAGTGTGAATAATGCTCCTAGAAAGGATAATGGGTTTACTGATACTAGCAATTCGTTCGCTCATGTGGTGAAAGGTTGTAACATGTCTGGGAATGCGGAGAGCGACTCCATCCCAGCAATTGTTTTGGATGATGAATGCTTATACTCAATTTTTTTGTCTAATTCCCTGTTGGGTAGGGTGAAAGAGTTTGCTTCCTTATCTAATCTTAAGTTGGCACTTATTAACGAAGGCTTTGTTGATATTCATATAAGGTATATGGGTGAATTATGGGTGTTGCTAGAGTTTGCTACAAGTAAGTTGAAAGATTTGTTTAGTTGTAATGTTGGGGTGGGCTCGTGGTTTTTAGTGTTGCAACAAGCGTCTAATGACTTTATGGTGGAAGGGAGAATCGCTTGGGTGTAAATTGAATGGGTTCCTCTTAAACTTTGGTCGGGTAACACATTTAAGCGTATTGCTACTAAGTGGGGGGAACTTCTAGATATCGACGATCTGGAAGAGTCTTGCTTCCACTCGAGAAGGTTATGCATCTTTACGAAGTCTCGTTTGAACATTTATGAGAGTTTTAAAATCGTTTTTCGTGGTAAGATGTTTTGGATTCGAGCCAAAGAAGTCACTGGATGGATTCCAGAGATTATGGAGGAATCGGATGATGAAGACCAATCTGTTGAGGATTTCAAGGGAGGTGATCCAATTGTGCATGATGTGGGTAGTTGTGGTGAGGATAGTCATGTAGAGGAAGTTCCAGAGACTAGGTTTGATGAGTCATTTGGACAAAAGGAGAAACTGTCAGAAGATCCGTTTGAGATTTATTCTTTTCTCAATAAGCATAAGAATGACAAACCACAGGGTGAGACGGAGAAAGATGAAAGTTTAAAATACCCCCCGGGTTTTACTCCTAATGTTGAGACCGAGGTGATGGGACAGAATGAAGAGAATGTTGAGAGCTCTAATGGTGTTCGGGAGCAGAATGGCATCATGGATGAGAATATAAATGGGCGGGAAGATAATAGTGATAATATGGGTTCGAAGGTCAGTGATTTCGATTCTGGTTGTTTAGGCAGATTTAAAAAATCTGTGGCACCGCGTACGGGAGGTTCTATTTTTTGTTTAATGGAGGAATTAGTGAAGGTGGGGCAAACCATGAGATACAATATAGAGGGATGCGTGAAAGACATGACTGATATTATTGAATCACAGGGAGAGTCGTTGGTTCATCGATGAATTTCTTATCTTTGAATGTTCAAGGCCTCGCCCAAAAGGCCAAAAAGGATTGGGTCAAGGAGTTGTGTGTTAAATACAAAGTTAATTTTTTGGTGCTTCAAGAATCTAAAATAGAGTGTATGAAGTTATTTACAGTTAAGTTGTGTTGGGGAAATTTTGCTTTTGATTATGTTCAAAGCGATTCCGTGGGCAATTCGGGGGGGATCTTGTGTGTGTGGGATCCGACTTCTTTTTGTAGGAAAAGTACTATTGTCTCAGATTATTTCGTTATGATCAGGGGAGTGTGGGTGAAGACTGGTGTTAATCTTCTCATAGTTGTTGTATACACTCCTCACGATTTGAGAAATAAACGTATTCTTTAGGATTACTTGGCTCATGTGAGTAATCAGTGGGATGGGGAGGTGATGATGATGGGCGATTTCAATGAAGTAAGATATAAGTCTGATAGGTTTGGTTCGATCTTTAATGAACAAGGTGCGAATGTGTTCAACTCTTTCATTAGCAATGCAGGTTTAGAGGAGGTTCCTTTAGGTGGAAGTGCATTCACGTGGTGCCATAAATCCGCATCCAAGATGAGTAAACTTGATAGGTTCTTGATTTCCGAAAACCTTATGAATACTTATCCTAACATCAGTGCTGTTACCTTGGATCGGTATATCTCGGATCATCATCCTATTTTACTTCGTGAATCTATGTTCGATTATGGGCCGACTCCATTTCGTTTCTATCATTATTGGCTGGAAGTGGACGGTTTTAATGATTTTATCATTGAAACTTGGAAGGTCGCGCCTGGTGACGATTCTAATGGCATGCGTAATATGATGTTCAAAATGAAATTTCTCAAATCTAAAATTCAGGAATGGAATAATCGGAGTAAGAACAATACGAAGGGAGATATGGCTCGGCTTACAGGGGAGTTGCAGGTGTTGGACGCGGACATCGATAACGGTAATGGGTCTGTTGAGATTGCTTATAAAAGAATGGATGTTATTAATTCGATGCTTCGTATCAATAAAACTCAGGCCGTGGAAGTTGCTCAGAAGGCTAAGATTAAGTGGTCCGTAGAAGGAGATGAGAACTCGCGTTTTTTCCATGGGATGCTAAATAAAAAGCGTAGTCAATTAAGTATTCGGGGTGTTATGGTTGATGGTATGTGGATTGAAAAGCCAAATCAGGTTAAACGCGAGTTTGTTCATCATTTTAGTAGCAGATTTGATAAACCTTCCGTAAAACGCGCGTGTATAGACATGTGTTACCCTAATTTGTTAACGATTGAGCAACAGGAGGATTTGGAGCGTTATGTATCTAAAGAGGAGTTGAAGAGGGCGGTGTAGGATTGTGGTACTGATAAGTCCCCAAGTCCGGATGGTTTTACTTTTGGGTTTTTTCGCCATTTTTGGTCAACTATTGAAGCTGACGTGTTTGAGGCAGTCAAATATTTCTTTACAAATGGCGATATTCCTAAAGGTTGCAACTCTTCATTTATTGCTTTGATCTCGAAAATTCCTGACGCTAACATGGTTAAAGACTTCAGGCCGATTAGTCTAATTGGAAGTGTTTATAAGATTATTGCAAAAATATTGTCGAATCGTCTTGTTGGGATCTTAGGGGACATTGTTAATGAGGTTCAATCCGCTTTCATTGCGGAAAGGCAAATCCTTGATGGTCCATTTATTCTTAATGAGGTCATGCAATGGTGTACGTCGAAGAAGAAACAAGCTTTAATTTTTAAGGTTAACTTTGAGAAGGCATACGACTCGGTTAGATGGGATTTTTTGGATGAGGTTTTACAAAAATTCGGATTTGGTAATAAGTGGCGTATGTGGATTCAAAGTTGTCTTAGATCGTCGAGAGGTTCTATTCTTATCAATGGCAGCCCAACGGAGGAATTCCAATTCTTTAAAGGATTAAAACAGGGTGATCCGTTATCTCCTTTCTTATTTATTCTTATTATGGAGAGTTTACACTTATCGTTTCAACGGGTGGTTGAGGCTGGCATGTTCACGGGTATTAAACTTAGTTCATCGGTTACTCTTTCTCTTATGTTTTATGCGGATGATGCGATGTTTCTAGGTCAATGGAACGATGGTAATATTGACACCCTAGTGCATGTTTTGGAATGTTTTTATCAAGCCTCTGGTCTTAGGATTAACATGAGCAAAATCAAAATTATGAGTGTCCATGTAGAGGGTGAGAAAGTTAAGCAGGCAGCTTCTAAACTTGGGTGTCGTACTCTTAATGCTCCGTTTGTGTATCTTGGTACGAAAGTGGGAGGTACAATGTCTCGGGTGAATGAGTGGAATGAGGTCGTAGATAAGGTGATATCTCGTTTATCCAAATGGAAAATGAAATCCTTATCAATTGGAGGAAGATTAACGTTGCTTAAATCGGTTTTAGGGTCGATACCGATATTCCATATGTCGATTTTTAGAGTCCCGTTGAGTCTTCTTAATTCGCTGGAATCTATTCGTAATAAATTTTTTAATGGGAATGGTTTAAGAAGTAAAAAAGTCACTTGGATTAAATGGAGTAGCGTGTTGGCGGCTCAAGCTAAAGGGGGTCTTGGTGTGTCAAGCTTGTACGCGTTAAACAGAGGCCTTATGCTTAAATGGGTGTGGAGATTCTACTCACAGAAAACGGCTTTATGGGTGAGAGTTGTGAAGGCTATTCATGGTGAAGACGGGAAGGTGGGTAAGACAATTAAATCTGGTAATAGATCTTGCTGGTTAAACATTGTGAAGGAGATGTGAGCATTGAAAGATCAAGGAGTTAATGTTTTTGATTATATGCGACATAAATTGGGCAATGGAGACACAACATTGTTCTGGGAGGATAGATGGTTAAACGGGTACGTTCTGAAAGATTTATTCCCTCGATTATATGTGTTGGAGATGTGTAAACTTGTGAATGTTAGTACTAAGTTGAAGGATTTGAGTTTAGAGTCCTCTTTTCGTCGCAAAGTTAGGGGGAGCTGAACAGTCGCAGTATGATACTATATCTGATATGGTTAGGGAGGTTAATCTTGTGCCTATGTTGGACAGGTATGCTTGGTCGCTGGAAAGCTCGGGTGAGTTTTCGGTGGCTTCAATTAGGAAGAAGATTGACGATAACTATTTACCGAATGTTAGTTCTATGACTCGTTGGGTCAAATATGTGCCCATTAAGGTGAACATTCTTGCTTGGAAAGTTAAGATGGATGCTCTTCCTTCGAGGTTTAATATTTCTCGGCGGGGTATTGACATTGAATCTATTTTGTGTCCTGTTTGTGAATGTGGGGTCGAATCATCAAGTCACTTGTTTTTCAAATGTTCTTTGGTCAGACAGATTGTGCGCAAAATATCTGTTTGGTGGGATGTTGCTTATAAAGACGTTAATTCTTATGAGGAGTGGCTTACCTGGTTGGTTTCTTTGCGGATTTCGGCTAAACTAAAGATGATGTTCGAAGGCGTCTTTTATATTTTATGGTGGCATATCTGGACTTACCGCAACAAGATCATCTTCGAGACTAAAGCTCCAATGAAGTCGGTGATCTATGATGATGTTGTTTCCAGTTTGTTTTATTGGTGTAGGTTTAGATGTAAAGCTTCGTTCAGTTGGGACGAGTGACTTAAAAGTCCTTATATGGTTGTCTTGTAATTCTTGCTCCTTGCTAGTTGGTTTGGTTAATAAATTGATGTTCAAAAAAAATATTAAGACAAATACATGTACACTTAGAAATAATATGGCATTCTGGCGCTTCTAAACGGAAACATAAACGAAAAAAGGGCTCTGGATTATTTTGCGACTGTAGGCTATCGTTAGAAATAAAAAAATAAACTACTTTAATGTACTTATAAAATACAGAGACTAAATATGTTAAGTTATGAAAGTTTAGTAACCAAGATGGCTATAAATAGGGAATGTATTTATGTCATGGTTAGTTGTATCAATATCAATTAATCAAAAGACAAGTTAGATAATTTCTCTCTCTAAACACACACACTAATTACACATCATTTACACACACTAGTCATCAATCAAAATCTTATATGCTTAATATGTGGAGATGGCAATAAAACTCATACTCGACAGGGACCCGATCCCCAAACCCGAATTGATTGGGGAATCCCCGAGTTGACCGGGGATGAGGATGGGGACGAGGAATCCCCGAATTATGAACCCTAGATGGGGCGGGTATGGGGATAGCATAAATCCCCGACCCCGACCCTGACCCTGAACTTTTTAGTGTACAAATATATATAAATTATTTGTATATTAATACTACATGTACATGCCTATGTATATGTTGGTGAGTATTGACAAGTATTATACTTGAAGTATATTTTTATGTATATATGATATTTAATGGATCAAATATTCTTAAAGTATTAAGCACTAACTACATATTATTCAACCAATATTTTTTCCCAATACACATATTCGATCCATTTATTTATATAATATATATGATGTTTTAGTATTTACAATGCTTTAAAGTTGAAAGACATTTTAAATAATCCAACTATGTACAACATATGCGCTTGAAAACATTTTGTAGGTCAATTCTTTATATTTTTGATTAGTTGTGTAATTTTTATGCTTAATTCATAAAGGCGAAAAATCCCCGAATCCCCGTGGAGATCCTCGTGAAGATCCCCGATCCCCATTGGGGACGGGGATGGGGATGAAAAACGATTCTCCAATAAGGATGGGGATAGGGATGGGGATGATGCTCATAAACGGGGATGAGGATGGTAAATACGATCTCCAAAATTCCTCGACCCATTGCCATCTCTATATGTGGTATCATTTCCCTCACAACTTTGCTAAATGTATTAGGATTATTTAGAGTATTCAAATGCTATGTAGAAAAGTGTCAAAAAAGTTTGGTACGTGCTCGATCAAACACCTTATATGAGAAAGAAAAAAATAAAAGAAATACTCAAATGAAGTAAAAATTTGCTCGAGTTAGATATTTTGAATTGCTTCATATGTTTTCGTTGTCATTAGTATTGTCAAGTGTGCAAACTTAATCCCAAGTATACTAATAAGATTGGACTACTCGTTGTGTTACCAACTGGTTTTAAGCGTAAACTTAGTTGGATTTATATGTTGAGCTTGTGAGATGGTTGTAACGAAATATATGAAAGCTACATTTGAGCCCAATGGTGATGTGGACCGTTTTCCTTCGGTTAAACCTCGGTTCAATGGTGTAAGTGGATCCTGCTAAATCTTGTACCGAAGGAAGCCCGTAAAGGCGGTGTCTTCCGATGGTAAAGGTCGGCGATATAAAAAAATGAGAGATCATGTCTATAGTTAAAAAGGCGGCGCATGGTGGTTTGGGTTTTAGAGAAGAATTGGTGAGTGCGCAAACCCAATCGCACATCAATATAACAATAATCTCAAAGTTAATAAATAAGCTTTGTCAGCTACCTCTTCACCTCGGTATAAATATAATTTAAATGTTATCTAAGCCTCGTTGTTTTCTTCGCATCGGTAATGCTAACATATAAGTTTGGTAAACTACTTTGTCTATTATCATTTGGTTTTAGAACGGAACCCAGGGCCGGTTGGGTTGTAGAAATCCTTACACTTTTTTATTCAACTTTGGTTCAAGCCTTCACGACATGATACTCCTTTAAGTAGTTTTGGTTTTTTGATACCGATTCAAGTAGTGGCGCTGCAAAACGCAGCTGTGGCTAATTGTCGTCGCTCATTGCAAGCCATCTTAAAATGTAATATAAGAACATTGGGTACAGTTGGCGTCGTGGGGTGGTGTCATGGGCGAAAAGAGTGCCATTGATGGCACTACCATCTCACGACTTTTTCTCATGACACCAGCTTATACACGACACCAAAACACCCATTCCTTGTACAAAAGTGATGTCATGAGCAAAAATTGTGTCATGGATCCACATATAGCCCACTAATACACAAAAAAATCGTCTTGGCGATGGCTGGTGCGTACAACACCAAACGCCAAAGGGTATGGCGCGAGAGGCGGTACGGTGGGTGGCCCCATGGGGGTGGGCTGGTGCCATGGCGCAGAAGGCTCTAATAAAGGCATCTAGAGTAAAGAGTTTGCAAATGATTTGTTTTTTCCAATGTTTTAAAAATCGTGAATCGTTAGCCGGACGGTCGATCACCTTGTAGCTTGTAACCGGTTAAGGCATGATTAATCGGATTGAATTTCTGGCAAAATTTAAGTATTTCCGGCAAGTTTTGTGTATTTCCGGGGAGTTTTTGATATTATTGCCAAGACTTTTTTCTAAAGAAAAACTTGTAATAGATTTTAACAGTTACTATAAGTGATCAAAACAAGTTTTAGGAACTTCCGGCAAGATTAGAAGGTTTCTGGCAAGTTTGACCACCGTTGATCGCCGTTGACCATGGTTGATCTATTTGTTTGACCCTGTTACATTAATCGGCAAGGTTGGTGGCCTTGTAGAGCGTAATCGGCGATTAATCGTCCTTGTAGACCTTGTTTTGCAACAATGATTTTTTCCTTAAATTAGTCATATTGTGAAGCTATAAAATAATTTTTTTTAACAATTACTTTAACTATTTTTTTTATTTTTATGTTATCTCGGAAACATCCATGTTGTCAACAAGAGAGGATCTCCTATATCTGGTCAAAGACAACCCAAACGAAAAATGAAGTAAATTGAATCATTTGCTTTATTCCCTAGCAATTAATCTACTAAACACCATGCAGACACAATTCTCAAAATCCACTACTATAAAATCTCAAATTTACATATCATTAACATTCAGTAAACACTGCACCATCAATGGATTTCCCAAAAATGAGTCTTAAGCTTCTTGTCAACACGAAAGACGAAAGAGTGTTGTTTGCTGAAGCCAGCAAAGATTTTGTGGCTTTTATTTTCAACATCTTTTCAATCCCTCTAGGAACCCTTATCGGGTTACTAGGCTCCGAACAAATGGTAGGTTGTTTAGGTAAACTCAAAGATAGCATTGAAAGCTTTAATGAAACCTACCTTCAACACGGTATCATTAAAGATGACATCTTTAATCCTAAAATACCTTTCAATGGATTCATGTTCCTGTTATCTTACGATGATCAACCTGCTACAACAAAAAACAGTCGGCAGCACCTGCAGTACAGGTACGCTTTCAAGTGATTCTGATGAAGAAGATTCTTGTGATTCTGAAGAAGAAGATCATTGTGACTCTAAAGAAGAAGATTTTAGTGATTCTGCTATTAATTGGCATCTACGTAATAAGAACGTCAAGGTTGCAAGTAAAAAGGGGTATGTGAAGGAGGTTGTGAGCTATATGGTGATGGATGATTTGGTGGTGAAGCCTATGTCCACAATCTCAAGCATTACTCTCATCAACAACTTTGGTATCAAGGATCTCAGCCAACTTGAGGAAAAAGTGGTAGAGTTTGACAAAGATAAGGTATTAATACCATTTACAAAGCTGATCAACGATATATTTAGCTTGTTTTACTGATCTCATTTCGGTCGATTTTTTTTCTTTTCTGAATTTTATTTTAAATTTGTGTGGTTAGAACCTTTCAGTGATTTCTATTAATTTTTAATTGGTGCTTTATTGTTATAAGGAGTGAAGCTATTGGAGAATGTCTTAAAGTCTAACCAAGTGCTGACAAACGTCTTCCTTAATAAATTAGGTGCAGGTAAAAAGTGCAAGAATGGAGTGTAAGTAATGTATGGTTATGTCGTTATTTATGGGTGTCTCACGTAACGGTGTATGCTGTTTGTTTAGTGGATCGGAACTATACTCGAATATGTAACAACAATCTTTTGTTTAATGTATCACTTCATGTTAGATGAACCTCAATTTTTAATGAATGAGTTTTTTTAACTCGATGGTCTGTGATGTTTATGGTCAAATATAAACATTTGGAACTACTTTTTTCATATGTGTTGATGGCCTCTTGATGAAAATGAAATGTTATTTGCCTTGTTGTGGTTGCTAAGTGAATGAATTATAAAGAGTTATGCTACATCCACAAAAGAACCACAAACAAATATCCACAAACATGAGGTGGCATGTTTTGATTGGCTTAATTAAAG
Organism: Tanacetum coccineum; assembly: GCA_026074375.1. NCBI lineage: Eukaryota > Viridiplantae > Streptophyta > Magnoliopsida > Asterales > Asteraceae > Tanacetum > Tanacetum coccineum. The sequence continues at coordinate 18,001 of BQNB010115604.1, forward strand.
AGAAGAGATATAAATTATTTAAAAAGCTACCAATCAAAACATGTCAATCATGTTTGTGGATATTTATTTGTGGTTCTTTTGTGGATGTATCATTACTCAATTATAAATTGATGAATCTTAAACGAATAGCTTTCCATCGTAAAGTGTAAATCTCTCTCTGTCTCTCTTTATATACATATAGCTGAGTGGTGTTTTTGTAAATAACAGAAAGTTGAAGATCAAATTTGGTCGATGGCATTTTGGTAAATATTCATGTTTTTTTCAAAAATCACCCGAATTTGAAATGGACATAACTCTCAAATGACAAACTTTTATAAAAAACCGATTTCATCATAATTCTTAGAATTAAATCCTCTTTAAATCGATATAAATCTTGTTAAATTTCGTTCAACTTTTTTTAAGAAATTAAATGGGTTTTGATTATCTTGATTTTTTTTCTATTTTCGACCCAAATTTTGTCCATCATAGCAACCAAGTCACGGAACACTTAAAACATGAAAGTTGTAGTATTATGTTCAAGCTTTACACAGCAAGTTGAATCACACAAAACCAACATCGTTTGAGTGAGATATCACACTTTAAAAATGATGTTTTAGTCATATTCTATGCACACAAAGTGTTTGATGATATGCATATGTGATATTTTTATTGTAAAACTAGATGTAAATGCAATAATTTTTGTACAATAATGGATAATTAAGCATTTTACTTATGTAAGATCAAAAAAGTTATCTTTTTTAATTATTATTTTTTTTATAAAAATGTACATATTCTTGTTTCATTGCGTTTTTAACAGTAATTTTCATCAATATAAAATTGAAATTAAAAAATTTGCAAAACTTGAAAGTTATAGATATTATGATATACTTTACATAGCTTTTTGAATCGTTCAAAAAGAATAAAGTTTGTGTGAGATAACTCGTTTTCAATATAGCGTTTTTAGTTACGATACAACAATATTTTAGTGCATCACTATTATTTTCTTAGTACATCACAGTTAATAATTTAGTGAATAATACATTATTTACCATGGCGAACTAAATTGTTACCTATGATGATCCTACATATTAAAGCAGTAAAATTTACACTGTGATGCTGTAAAATTTACATAGTGATGCAGTAAAATATACAATTTAATGAAGTAAACTTTACAATGTGATGCACTAAAATATACAATTTAATGCAGTAAAATTTACACTGTGATGCAGTAAAATATACAATTTAATGCAGTAAAATTTATATTTTGATGCGGTAAAATATACAATTTAATGCAGTAAAATTTACAATGTGATGCTAGCATTTTTAAGTGTAACGCACTAACAAAATACATCGTAATGCAGTAACTGACAAAATAAATTATTATTTTTCTTAGTGCATCACAGTTAATGATTTAATGAATAATACATTATTTACCATGACGGACTAAATTGTTACATATGATGATCCCACATATTAATGTAGTAAATTTTACACTGTGATGCAATAAAATTTACATAGTGATGTAGTAAAATATACAAATTAATGCAGTAAAATTTACACTGTGATGAAGTTAAATATACAATTTAATGCAGTAACTTTCACATTGTGATGCAGTAAAATTTTTAATAGTGACGCAGTAAAATATACAATTTAATGCAGTAAAATTTACAATGTGATGCAGTAAAATATACAATTTAATGCAGTAAAATTTACATTGTGATGTAGTAAAATATAAAATTTAATGCAGTAAAATTTACAATTCGATGCAGTAAAATTTACACATTGATGTAGTAAAATTTACAATCTGATGCAATAAAGTATATAATTTAATGTAGTAAAATTTACACTCTGATTCAATAAAATATACAATTTAATATAGTTAAATTTGCACTATGATGCAGTATAATATACAATTTTAATGTAGTAAAATTTACACTCTGATTCAATAAAATATACAATTTAATATAGTTAAATTTGCACTATGATGCAGTATAATATACAATTTTAATGTAGTAAAAAATAAAATTTAATGTAGTAAAATTTACAATGTGATGCAGAAAAATATACAATTTAATGCATTAAAATTTACACTGATGAAGTAAAATATACAACTTAATGCAGTAATTTTTACACTATGATGCAGTAAAATATACAATTTAATGTAGTAAAATTTACAATTTAATGTAGTAAAATTTACAATTGATGCAGTAAAATATATTATTCAATGCAGTAAAATTTACATTGTGATGCAGTAAAATATAAAATTTAATGCAGTAAAATTTACAATGTGATGCTAGTAAAATACACAATTTAATGCAGTAAAATTTACACTGTGATGCATTAAAATATCTACAATTAATCCAGTAAAATTTACGCTGTGATGAAGTAAAATTTACAATCTGATGCAGTAAAATATACATATTAATGTAGTAAAATTTACACCATGATGCAATAAAAATATACAATTTAATGAAGTATAATTTAATGCAGTAAAATTTGCACTATGATGCAGTAAAATATATAATTTTAATGCTGTATGTAGTAAAATATAAAATTTAATACAATTAAATTTACAATGTGATGCAGAAAAATATACAATTTAATGCAGTAAAATTTACAATGTTATGCAGTAAAGTTTACATAATCATGTAAAAAATCAGACGAACACGTAAAAAAACTAACGAAAACGAAAGAAAGCAGGCGAAAACGTAGAAAACAGATGAAAACGGTAAAAAAAACCAGACGAAAACGTAAAAAAACGAACGAAAACGTAAAAAAACAGACAAAAACATAAAAAATAGACGAAAACAGACGAAAACGTAAAAAAATTAGACGAACACGTAAAAAACTGACGGAAACGTAAAAAAACCGACGAAAATGTAAAAAACGGATGAAAACGTAAAAAAACCGACGAAAACTTAAAATAACTGATGAAAACGTTAAAAAGGACAAAAACGTAAAAAAACAGACGAAAACGTAAAAAACGGACGAAAACGTAAAAAAAGACGAAAACGTAAAATAACGGACGAAAACGTTAAAAAATGGACGAAAACGTAAAAAAACAAACGAAAACGTAAAATAACTGACGAAAACGTTAAAAACGGACGAAAACGTAAAAAAACAGATGGAAAACGTAAAATAACTAACGGGAACATTAAAAAACGGACGCAAACGTAAAAAACGGCCGAAAACGTAAAAAAACAGACGAAAACGTAAAAAAACAGACGAAAATGTAAAAAAACAAACGAAAACGTTAAAAACAGATGAAAACGTAAAAAAACAGACAAAAATGTAAAAAACGGACAAAAATGTAAAAAATCAGACGAACACGTAAAAAAACTAACGAAAATGTAAAAAAACGGACGAAACGTAAAAAACTGACGAAAACATAAAAAAGCAGACGAAACGTAAAAAAAACTGACGAAAACATAAAAAAACAGATAAAACCATAAAAAACAGATAAAAACGTTAAAAAAACAGACGAAACGTTAAAAAACGTAAAAAGAGGCTGGAAGAGGAAAATAAGACTTTATATACCCTACAAGTTAA
>BQNB010115605.1:5679-21528 GCA_026074375.1 Tanacetum coccineum
AGGATAACATCAGCCTCCCCCATGTCCTTCATAGAGAACCTTGATGACAAAAATTCCTTTGTCAGGTCAACCTGAACTTGGTCAGTGCCAAAGATCAACATGCCATCAACATATAGACAAATGATGAGTCCTTTACAAGTTTCATCAAATTTTCTATATACACATTTGTCAGCTTGGTTAAGTAAATAACTATTGGAGAAAACCACTTCATTAAACTTTTTATGTCATTGCTTAGGTGTCTACTTTAGTCCATATACAGATTTAATCAGTTTACACACCTTATTTTCATTGCTAGGCATGATGAAGCCCTAAGGTTGGTTTATATAAACCTCCTCATGTAATTTACCATTTAAGAAAGTTGTCTTCACATCCATATGATGAATAATCAGATTGTGAATTGATGCCATAGCAATCAGCAGTCTTATGGTACTGATACGTGCCACTGGAACATAAGTATCAAAGTAGTCTATCCTTGACTTTTATTTAAAGCCTTGAATGACTAGTCTAGCCTTGAACTTTTCAATAGTTCTATCTACCTTCAGTTTTCTTTTAAAGATCCATTTTCAACCAAGAGATTTACAACCTGGAGGTAGATCAGTCAACACCTAAGTGTTGTTGCCCATGATGGAATTCATCTCCTCATTAATTGCCTCTTTCCAGAAAGCAACATCTTGGGACTTCATTGCTTCATCAAATGTTTTGGGGTCATCCTCAACATTAAAGTAATAGGAGTGTTGGTTAGAGACTGATGCGTGCAATACATATAAGTTTTAAATTTATAACACTGATGTGCTGTCGTGTACGGTCAAATTATTGATTACCAAGTTTTAAATTTATATTTAGCCTGAACAACCTCATCAGTGACCTTTTTAGGGACCACTGAACCATTAGAGTTTTTAGTTCCATTTACCAGGGACCTTGACTTGGTCTAGGGACTGATGAGAATTTATTCTCATCAAAGATAGCATCCCTTGATTCAATGATTGAGTTAATAGCAACTGAATCATTAGGTTCTATAACATAAAACCTAAAAGCCTTGGAATGCTCAACATATCCAGCAAACATGCATTCAATGCCTCTTTTACCCAAAGTTTTCAGCTTTGAAAAAGGGAGTCTTACAAATGCCCTACAACCTCAAACCCTGAGGTAATTCAGGTTTGGTTTCTTTTTAGTCCAGAGTTTATAAGGGGTAATCTTGTTCCTTTTATTGGGAACCATTTCTTTCAGTATCCTGTTTTTCCTTTCAGATATGCCATTTTGTTGTAGAGTATAGGGAGCAGTCTTTTCATGTATAATACCAACAGATTGAAAATACAGAGTATCTATGTACTCACCTCCCCTATCAGTCCTGAATCTTTTGATCAGAGACCCTTGTTGTAATTGAACTTCAGTTTTGAATACTTTGAATTTATATAATGCTTCATCTTTTGAATGTACTTAATAAAAATACACAGAACTTAATGCATCATTAATAAATGTCACACAAGTACTTTTTATTCCACAATGAAGGAGTGCATTCAGATCACTCAGTATCAATCGTGGATAGCTCCAACATCTTCAGTTTCACATTTTTACATTTTGAAATGGTTTATCTAGTTATTCTGGGTCTGACATGCAAAGTCTTACACTTTTCAGTGTCCATGTTAAAAGCTGGGATTAAATCATCCTTTGACATATCTTGCATCCTTTTAAAGTGGACATGGCCTAGTCTAGCATGCCATATGATTGAATCATTCAGTTCATAGGTTGACATGAAGGCTGAACCAATATTATCAGAGACAATATTAAGCCTAAACATATGATTACTTAAATAACCAAAACCAATAAATACACCATGTTTGGATAAAAACAAATTTATTAGATTCAATCACTTGTTTACAACCATAATTATTTAAAATACTACTTGAAACTAAATTATTCCTTATATTGGAAACATGTAAAACATTCAACAAAGAAACAACTTTTCCAGAACTAAACTTAAGATCTACACAACCACGTCCATGCACAAGGGTTGTTGACTCATTTCCCATATGAAGAATAGATCCATCATTCAGCGACTCATATGTCTTGAACTATTATCTATCTTTACACACATGAAAAGTTGCTCCAGAGTCAACCCACCACGCAACATCATCATCCTGCATAAATTAAGCTTCAGATACATATGTGACATAATAAATCTGAAGTGGATCTTTATTAACTTATCTGACCTTTACAGAGGATGTGAAGAAACTCCACGAAACCCTTGTGCCTGATCCATTGGCTTTGTTGCCAATATTACCAGCTTTGTAATCCCTTTTCAAGTGTCCAGGTTTCCCACACTTCCAACAAGTCACCTTTGGTTTCTTGTTAGGATCAGCTATGGTATTATGATGTTTACGTTTACCCTTGTTGTCATTATACCTGGAGGAGTTGTTATGCTCTACCATATTGATAACTGAAGGACCAGCAACATTGTTGCCCTTTGGCTTGTCATTATCCTGCACTCGGAGGGACTCCTCAATGCGCAGATGACTGCCCAACTCAATTAGAGTTAATTCCTCCTTCAAATGTTTCAAGGTGTGCTTGAAATCTTTCCATGAAGGGGGAAGTTTATCAATGATACATGAAACCTGAATAGATTCATCCATGTTCATCTTGTGTTGTGTAAACCTTCCAAGTATACCAAGAAGTTTATTGTATTGTTCCAAGACTGGTCTTGAATCAGTCATTTTATAATTTGTGAAATTACTAACAAGGAACTTCTTACTTGAGGCATCCTCAGCCATGTATTTGGCTTTCAAGGTATTCACCAAGTACTTTAAAGTTTCAAACATCCTGGTAAAACATCAAACAAGGAATCAGACATACCATTGAGGATTAAACCTCTGCAGACATAATTGTCATTGTCCCATTTGGCCCTTTTCCTGACTTGCTCCACAGTTGGATTATCACCTCTATCTTCAGGAATGGGAGTAGTCAGTACATACACCACACTCATGCTGGAAAGCAAGAAGTGCATCTTCTTCTGCCATCTTTTGAAATCCACCCCTTTAAAATTTTCAAGCTTGGCAAAGTTTGAAGCCATGTGTTTCATAACAGCATCCATTGATTATCACAAAATAATTTTCTTTGATTGTTAGAGGTTGTGAGTCCCAGATCAGGGTAAAGATAATCAACAGCCTAACTAATACCAAGATGGTTACGAATATCACATTGGAACGGGTAATCACTTTTCAAAGTAAACTATTCGACCTTAATGCCTGGGTATCACGAATACCTACTTGAGATAAGACCAAATGTGTGTTCTTATTTGAGGCATCAATCAAGAATCCTTGCGCATCCAAGTGTTTAGGTTTTTTGTGTGTTCTTCATGCAGTTTAAGGTCTTCCTATTTTATAGGGAGTATCAAGCTCCGTGGTTAAAGGGAATACGGAGTTATAGGAGATTATCTCATCCATATTTAGCCTCATTGAATTTCAAGAATTTTTGTGTTTAAAGTACCATTAATGTGGTCATTAAATGTGATTGTAACTTCCCATAAGAAATTGTCAAATCAGTTACAAGTCATTGAATTCATTACAGAGTGTTATTCATTCAGTGTCCTGAATCATCAGCTAGCCCTCTAAGGAGCACACCCGCTGATAGTTCAATACTCAAACAACCCACTAATAAGTTAACCCACTGAGGATACTTCTTCTGATGGATTACTCCCTGATGGTATCCTTCAGCTTACTCACTCAGCGAGTTACAAAGCTGAAGCCATCAATCCTCTAATGAACATTTTTCAGTCCAGAGTTACTTACTGAAGAGTAAACTCACTGAAGATCATCAACGACCACTGATGAATACCATTCAGTGAGTGAACTCATTGAACTTCATCAGCGACCTCTAAACTTCATCAGAAACATGAATTTCCTTTTAACCACTATTAGAGTCAGGGTGTTCAATGACCTCTGGGTGTACTCTCCATACCTCCAGCCCCATTACCATGTGTAACAATCCATTATTTCAGGTCATTTTACGACTTCACTTATCCAATTATTTATTTTTAGACTTTTACGCGTTTACTTTTAATTTTTATCGTATAGTTAAATCGCGTAAACTAAAAATAAGCATTCAACGTAAACGGGCATCAAACAAATAAAAGTTTATGTCAAGTAAGTGTTATATAATTATTAGGAAGATAATTTATAACTTTACACTTTTTAACAAATAAAAGTTTATGGCCGGTTGCAAGCTTTATAAACACATACAACACCTTCAAATTAAATCAAAAGGAACCCACTAACAACCTTAAACTATATTAACCTTTATCCAATGGATTAAACCAAAGTGAAAGTAGGATAACCAAGGCACCAAATGCTCCATTTTTGTCTCCCATGTGTGGTTGTGTGTTTGGCTGAAACAAAGGCCAAAGGAGCATGCTTGAGCTCATTTCCCATCCATCTTACAAGCACCATGTTGACTTATAACTTTACCATACTTCTTACACACCTAGAACAATAAAAAAATCATAAATCCTTACCCTAAAACTCAAACAAACCGGTCCCCTTTAAATCCATTCCATAGTTTTGATTAAGTGGTATTTTACAAGAGCTTGTGCTATAAATAGGAGTCATAAAGCAACACTTACACATGATAACATCAAATAGTTAATACATTTTAATATCAAATTCCCTATAAAAATGCTTAAAATATGTTATTAATGTATGAAAACATTACTTAATTGTTTATTATTAGTTTTTAGGGACCAAGTGAGCATTTTAGCAAAAGACAAGAGATTTAGACATGAAATGCACAAAAGTGAAGAGTCCAAGGCAGTTTACGGTGTAACACCCCCAAAGGATTACGCCGTAACATACTCCAACGAAGAAATAAGTCATCACACCCTTTACGGCGTAAAGCCTCTCCTACTTTACGCTGCAACATTCAAATTTACAAGAGATGATTTAACTGAGTCAGCATTACGGCGTAACATATGCGACAAGGTTACGCCGTAACATCATTTTATGCCTAGAAGATTGGAAGCTTACGTAGCAAGATTACGGCGTAACATCTCATAAGGGTTACGCCGTAAACATTTCAAAGCCTATAAATAGAGCCCTCCTCCGGCCCATTCAGCATCACTCACTTCACAAACTCCAACAAGTTCTAAGGGTGACAACCAAACCCCCAAGGTTTGAAGCATTTCATCAGAAGGTCCAAGGGAGAAGTCACTTACACAATTATTGTATTAATCGTTCATTTTATCCTCTGTAAGAATTATGATGATTTAATCCATGTTTTTATTCATTAATTCTTGCATTGCTATTACCATGAGCGGCTAAGCACTCCTAGTGTTGGCCTAACCATGTATCTACTATTGTTATGATTATGATTTCCTGTTCAATTATGGTTCTGTTAGATATCCTTATAGCCTTTCATTGATCCTCATGTTTTGGTAGTATAGAGGGTGGCTTAGATCTTGTTAATCCTGATATTAGACTTACCATGTTGAACTTGGGATTAGTAGGGTACTAGGGTAGCTTGACATCTATCCCTAGTGTAGGAATTAACCAGATTACCGCCTTTGTCACATTAAATACTTAAAAAGTATGGGAACTCTTTCAGAGAGGGTTAATAATCGGTTTAGATTATAGATTGGTCTTAAGGGTAGTTGGAATTTAACCACTGCAAGCTTGGACGCCCTGCTCGTGTGATCGTAGGGGAATGTGGGATCGCAGAGTAAGTATAGGACAAACCTCAAATGAAAATTCGGGTTTGTCGACATTAGAACCACTAATAGAACTTATAATTGAACATTGCACAGGAAATTGTAATCGTATCATTGGTAGTGAAATGGTTAGGTTAGCACGCCTTTCTCCCTGAATTCTTCTATCTAAATACTTTATTGCATTTACTTTTCGTAGTTCTTAAAATCAAACTTAAAACCATTTTCAAACATGACAATAATCAAATTAGAACTATTTAACCTTAGCTCTTGGGACGACCTCGGATTTACCAAACTACTGCACTACATACGACCGGGTTCTCTGCCCGTTAGTGCGTGTATCAATAAACAAGTTTTATAAATTTAAAACTTGAAATATTATTTAAAACAATTTACGCATCAAGTTTTTGGCGCCGCTGTCGGGAGCTTAATTTTATGATGTAGTTGATTCTAAAATTTTCATTTGATTTCTCAGAAACATGCCATGAACAGTACAATATTGATAACCTCACCATTGAACAATACCTAATATTGACACAGGAAAGGCAAACGCGGGGAATGGTTAGAACTGAATTCGTTAGGATGATTACAAAGGATATTGAAGACATGACTATTGCAGAATATATGGAGTATGAGGCAGAAATAAAAAGGAATCCTTAGGGTTATGCTAAATCATATACTAGGAATAACAAGAATTCAGATCAACAAATCTTGGAGAGAGTAAGATCTTGGAAAACAAGCATCAACCTGACAAACTAAAAACCAATGATTATTTTCCCTCAATCCCTCCTTGCTTCAAACCTGATATACATGAACCTTTAGAAAAAAACCCTAATGATTGTCAACTCTCTACACCTAACTCTTATCATGAAATAGAAGAAGTGAGTTCTGACGAAGATGTAGATGAATGGTTGAATGCAGAAATAAGTAAACGCATGATTGGGCAAGATAAGGAAGAAGAAGAAGATGCTTTGATTGACATCCTCAAAACAGTGGTTGAAGAGTGTAATTCAATTTACAAAAAAAGCTCAAATACCTTCTAGCAGGACTAGTGAAATTCAGGGGGTATCCTTCGTAGCAGAAGAAGAAGAAGGGGAAAGTTCAAAAACCTTACCATGCAAGCAACAGTCTAATGAAATAAACCCAGGAGGTTTTACTCTTCCTTGCACTATTAGTAATCTTAAGATATATGCTATGGCTGATGTAGGAGCAGGAATTAATATGATGCCTAAATCACTATTTGAACATTTGAAGTTGACTAACCTTAAGAAAACCAGCATGGTTGTTGAAATGGCTGATATGACAAAAAAGGCCCCATTAGGAATTGTGGAAAATATCCTAGTAAAAATCGATAAGTTCTTGTTCCGTTCTGATTTTGTAGTTATTGACACGCTAGAAGGACCTAACGAAACAATGCTTTTGGGTAGACCATTTTTGCCACAATACATGCTCAGATAGATGTTTTCAGGGGAGAAATTTTGTTAGGAATAGGCAATGAAAAAGTGAAGTTTGATACGAATGGAGAAATATGTCACTCTAGAGTTCCTCATGAAAATTTTTACATGGCAAGCTCTATATAGAAAGGCGAATACTTTAATCCTAATGAAGTTGAAAATGATGATTCCCCTGCATTGGAACAAAGAACCCTTCACTATAGCGAGGAAAGCATAGACACTGTTGATTCTAGTGATGATAGTCAAGAGGATGAAGTAGGAAGCCATCTCTCGGAAGATGTAGTATCAAGATGGCATGTTTGCAAACCTGTTCATGTAACCTTTAAGGTCTGCGAAGAAGATTGCGGGATATGGCCTACTTGCAATCCCGATTTAAGCTTTTGTAGCGGGAATGATGCTATTTATGGAAAAGAAAAAATGGGATGCTCAAGCGATGGGTATGTTTTCGAGATCATGAGAGACAGAGTGTCGGAGGAAATGGGATGAAATTTGCTGACTTCCTTAAAGTAAGGTATGGGAACAAGAATATTGACGATATAACTCGTGAACGGCGATACTACAAATGGGTAGCATAGAATTACGACTTTAACATTAAAACCACAAAGTATGTAGACCCATACGACTCTCACCATGAAAACTCCCACGACTACATTCCTCAAAATGACAACATACCAAATGACACTTTACGCATAAACATCTACTTCCCTAACGTCCCCCAAACACCACTTAAAAAACCACGTTTTAGGGATAATTTATTTAAAGAATGGGTAAAAGAAAACTTTGATTTAGAAGGTAACTTTGAAAGGACAAGGGATAACCCATACTCTAGGAATTTTGAGGTATACAAGGAAGAGTTTGACGATGAGATTAAGCAGTTGGAAAATGAATGTAAGTTAAAAGCAAGAAGGAAAATATATGCCCTGGAAGAAGTATGGGAGAAATGTGAAAAGTTTTATGATTCAACCAAACTATGGTATGATAAAGGGTTTGAGCTATGGCAAAATGGAATAGAAGAGATAGACTACACACCTCTGTTGGTTAAAAGTGTAACTTTTGAAGTTCATCGATATACATTCAAAAATAAGAAAAGTTTCATAAGCATAACTAAACAAATGGAAGACATCCTTACATTAGGAAGAGTTAACGGATCTAGATTCATTGAAAAAACTAGGAGGGAGATGGACGAAGAAGGAGGAGCCACTAGGAAAACGTAGAAGTAGGATGAGTCTAACTTAAAGACTCGGTAATAAACAAAAGTGCTTATCGGGAGACAACCCGTCTTTTATTAATAAAATGCATTTAGGAGTTCGAATTATAGTTAGTTTTCGTTGGTTTCTCACTTTATTTTGCAGGTTCTCTCTACTAAGGAATCGAATCCGAAGTCTCCTAGACTCATGTTCATGTGGTAGAAAGGTTCTGTACAGGTGTAACACTAGTGGTTAACCATAACAGATTTCATTACGCGTAATGGTGTCCATGCATTAGTTTCGCCGATAACCTTTTTGTTCAATAATTTCAAAATTTTATAACAAACATATTTACGTTGACAAACCCATGGTTACGCCGTAAAACCCTTTCTGAAAAACTAAAATAAGTTTGAAACCTTTTCAAAAATCGTGTACAAGTAAATAAACTTTGTGGGTATGTTCCCTGGAAACCCTTACGATACTTCACTCGTCCACTTGGGGTACCAAGTGGTTTAAAAGGCTTGTCGCATATGCTAAATGCAGCCGTGATTCCTACGAAAGTGAGTTAGATTGTAGCGTATATTATCCATGAACGTTTAATGCTCTTTGTTATCTAGTGATTTCAGGGGAAACGAGGTTGTTCTATAGACACTTTGCAATAAGTCAACTCTTGCAATTATCACTCGGAGAAGAGAGCAACACTCAGGGAGTCTTTTGTTATAATTTTACTCTTATTTCATTATTTTATTTCCTTAATTGTACAATAGGGACATTGTACAAACCAAGTGGGGGGATGGGAGTAGAGTTACCACTTGACCTACATTCGCCTCTGATTTCCTAGTTTTCTTTAAAAAATGGTGCTAATTTTAAAATGTTGACATGTTTTTCTTACTAAACTAGAATAAATATTTGCCGAGCACATAATTATCCTGTAAATAATTTGGTGAGATTAAGCCTAATATTCCGTTTTCATCTATTATATATAAAATCCACCAAATACATGAGTGTGCCGGTGGTATTGTAGACTTTAGAACTATGGATGACGTCATGTTAAAGACATAATTGGTTAGGTTGAATAGAATGTTCAAGGGAAGGCACATGTTAGGAATACCCAAAAAGGCCTATATGTGTGTTGTTTTATCGGTCTTGGTCACATGACTTGTCGACCTCCCCCACCTGTAAAACCCTAGTTGCGCTCATAACAGTGCAAGTACCCCAAAGATCACCTTGTCATGCATTCACATGTATAAACCTCATATATGTTTTGTGTACACCATTTCGCCCTTAAGACCTACCCTATAGTCTTTATTTTTTTTTTAATTTTCTGGCTACTTAAGTCCATGGTTCGGGGAATGGGAATGAAAACTTTATGCATTCATGGAAGACCAATCAGTTATGATCTATAACGACCCTCTTATGTAATCACTGTCGACGTTGTTCATCTCAAGTGGAGGGATGTGCGTATAATATCAAATGTTGTAGGGGCATAATAAAAAGATATAAACTCCTGTAGCATTTGCATGTTTTATCTATGAAGAAAAGAGGGTGCAAATAAAAAGCCACCCATGTGCTCAAAAATGTAAAGATGGTGCAAAATAAGTTAAAAATTATGGAGCTAGTAGCCCATTATTGCACCGTGATGTGTTGTCGTGTAGGGTCAATTATTTGATTATCAAATTCTAAATTTATATTTAGCCGGCAAACCTAAAACAACACTTTAACGAGCAGTGTACCCGGTCAAGATGGAGTTTCGCGGTAAGTAGGGTGTCGAACACTAAGAGTGAAACATTAATCGTAAATTCTATCAGTATTTTAATTAGTCTATTTACTGGTTAAACCTATGACATATACATTGTCTAATGATATGGGGGGTTTTCAGCCTGAGAGACTGGCACAGGTTTGGTGGAAACAAATTGTTAGCCTCAAAATATTGAGTCGAACATGAAGTTCGTTCATTATGTATTTAAGTCTCGGTCAATTAATTAGTTAATGTTGTAATAGAATATTATCGGGAATCAGGCTCGATAGTTAATCTAATATTGTATATGTTTCGGGTTTAATCCCAAGCAAAACCCGAGCCCGAGTCCTAGTTAAATATCTCGCGCGTCACATTAAATGTGTAGGGGTATATATAGATATTTTTACTTAGAAAATATCTAACTTCTCATTTTTCTAAATAATATCTCTAGTTTCTCTCTCAACTCTCTCTCTCTCTCTTCTTTCTCTCTCTAAATCAACTCACCCTCTCTTTCTTATTTCTAGTTCTTGATCCGTGATTGATTCGTGTTATGAAGTGTTAAAGGGATACTACAATTGGCATCAGAACTACGTGTGGATTCGTGGTTGATTCTTGTGGTTCAAAAAGATCAAATTCGTGTGTCATTTGAAGCGAAAAAAAAATCAAACCCGGATTTTTGTGCTTAGATGTATGAATGCTTAGTTATAAGCAAGATATTAGGCATAAGGTAACTATTTGTGCAAGAGATTTCAGTTAAAAGGTCAAAAATGGGTGATTTTTTAGGGGACTTTTTGGTGGATAAGGTATGTATATTTTCGTCGTGCTTTTTGACTCTCTGGCCAAAGTTCGTTGGTTGCGTTTTGACTAATTGGTTGCGTTTTGATCATTGGGTTGAGTTATGACATTGGTTGCGTCTTTGCTCATTTGATCTGCGTTTCGGTTCATTGCGTTTTGGTTGCAGGTTGCGTTTTGAAGACATGTATTGCGTTTTAACTAAGGAATACTCTGCCCAATTTTTTATTTTGTTACGTTTTGACCAAATCTCAAGCTGCGTTTTGATTCAAAAGTCACTGCGTTTTGCTTAAATTTCGTTGCGTTTTGATTTAACTTTCAAAAAAAAAATCACCCTTTTTGACCTTTTAACTTGATTTCTCTTGCACAATTAGTTACCTTATGCCTAGATCTTACTTAATAACATAAACATTCACACATCTAAGCACAAAAATCCGGGTTTGATTTTTTTTTCCGCTTCAAATGACACACGAATTTGATCTTTTTGAACCACAAGAATCAACCACGAATACACACGTTATCTATTGACATCTCATTCCGAGATCGTTGATATTGAATAGGTGGCAATATGCTCCAGCCTCCGAGTACTAAAACCAAAATGCACTAATCGAGTCTAGAGCCAAGAGATCAATCTAAATCTCGTTAGGACACATTCCATTTCAAACACTTGTTGAACATCATCAAATTCACAAGCTGTTAACAAGAGTCCTACGCAATATCCTTGTGATATTTGCCAGAACATCCGAGTGATACTATAAGTATTCACAATGAAGATGGAAATCCTGCTTGAGTCAGATCAACATGGCTTTTGGTATGTGTCTTGCGTGATTCTAATTGAACAAATTGTGACTACTGGATATCGATTTGTCCAGTAAATGAATTGACGGTTGATGAATTTTGATAAAAAACATGACACTCTCGATGTGTTACAAAAACTCTTTAACGAGTGACACGTCGATTGATTTTCAAATCAATTTTCTCGTTTATCACTAACGTAAACCTGCAGGTCAAACGGTGGTAACGGAAACCTCAATCCCATTCAAATGCTCAATCTACGAAGACATACTATCTAGAAAGCTCAAGATTTAAAGACAAAGACTTCCGCAAACTCTGAAATAAAGCTTTCAAGATGATGCATAGAATGAGCATGTTGGTCAAAGTCATAAGATCGCAAGATGGCACAGACGTAAAAGACAATGACAAAGGCCAAAAGTAAAGACCGCAAAGCATGAAGGAACAAGTTACAACAAAACAAAAGAGAAAGAACAAGACCACTTGAGCTTATGAACAAAGCAATCTCATTGATTCATGAAGGAGTGTCATCAAGAACCTCACTTCGGGGGGATTGTTATCCTCTAAATATTGAGTCGAACATGATGTTCGTTCATTTATGTATTTAAGTCTCAGGTCAATTAATTAGTTAATGTTGTAATAGAATATTATCGGGAATCGGGCTCGATAGTTAAACTAATATTGTATATGTTTCGGGTTTAATCCCAAGCAAAACCCGAGCCCGAGTCCTAGTTAAATATCACGCGCGTCACATTAAATGTGTAGGGGTATATATAGATATTTTTCACTTAGAAAAATATCTAACTTCATTTTTCTATATAAATATCTCTAGGTTTCTCTCTCAACTTCTATCTTTCTTTCTCTCTCTAAATCAACTCACCCTCTCTTTCTTATTTCTAGTTCTTGATCCGTGATTGATTCGTGTTATGAAGTGTTAAAGGGATCCTACACAAATATCAATTCAATAAACAATAAACACAAAAGAAGAAAATTAGAAGATAAAAAAGCGGTACAAGCCAAATGATAGAAAACTATATTAGCCATATTAAATCCAGTTCAATGTTGGGGTTTGTTTGTTTTAGTGCAATGATTTACTTATATCAAAGCGGCATTTCATTACTTAAGACTTGGCAGACATCATTCTATAGACTAGACTCCCCAAGATTATTACTGTCACAATTAGCATTCTGCATAAAGAATACCTTTAGTTAATTATATTCTATCTTTGGCAGAATCAATAGTGGTGATCCTGTTAAACCCTAGCTAACGGGACTTTTACTCACTTATGGTTTGACGGTGTTTAATTTACTTGGTAGGTCACTATCTAATCTTTATCAGTCATTTAAGGGAGCATGATTATGAAACCATAAACGGTCACCTACTTGTTAACTAAGCTATAATTTTAAAGACAAGATAAGAACGTTATTGTGATCCCTATTGGTCTAGTAATAGAAACATGATATGGAGAGCTTCCCAGAATATCAGATTACTTGGTCGTATCACTAGATCTGTTGATGTTTGGTCGCATATCAAAACACATAAACAAGTATGAGGTTGATTAACATAATTATAACTAATCAACGATAAATTAAGAAATCAATTTTAAAACTCAACCAAAACATTGAACTGAACTTTCATTAAGATGGCTAATACCCGAGGGTATTAGCCCACAACCATTGTAATTATACAAGCGTAATCAAACAATTGAAAATCGAACGATTAAGAGAGTAAAAATTACACGATGTCTTCTATGGATTCGTGATCAATGCTTGACCTTGGTGGCTGATCTTCTCTTCTAAAATTCGTCTTTAATGAGTATGGTATAAAGAATATGATATTACACACCGAGAACTCGTTTTTGAGTCTTCTATTTATAGTGTCTGAAAAAGACTCGATACGCCGTATCTAGCAAGGTCGATACGATGTATTGGGCTGGATTCCTTGGAGTGCGCGCTACGTTCATAATAAATCAGTGATATCATTCCTAATTTACTTGATTTACTGTATCTTCGAATAGTTATCTTCATGGATACGGCGTATGTAGACAGGAGGGATACGCCGTATTGGGAATTGGTCAAACGCGTTTTCTTGTGAAGTCAGGCGCTGATACGCCATATCTCTTTTGTTGGATACGGTGTATTGGTCAGAAATCCGCAATCTTCAAATATCTTCATTTTAGCTCCAATTTATGCGCCTTTTAGCTTGTCTTCACAAAACACTCCTGGATTATTGCATTTATCAACTTTAAAGCAATTAAGTACTAAATTATGCAATAATTATATAAAAGTGGGCAAAATAGATTGGATAAATGATATAATAAAGTGACATTATTTGATGTCATCAGTATCATTCATTAACTTGGTTAGTTTACCTTAATCGTTTGTCTATGACATTTGTATCTGTAATTACAATGGTTATCGGTTAACACCTTTAGGTATTAGCCATGTTTATAAAGATTTAATGTTTGGTTTTGCTTATATCGATTGCCTCTTATTTGCTTGTGTGTTGGCTTATGTTTATCAACTTATACTCGCTTATGTGTTTAAGTATACGACCTATCATTCAACTGGGTCTAGGAATACAAATAAAGAGTTAGCTAGATACCAGGATAGCTCTCCATATTTACAATCTAAATATCTGGAATAATAGGATCACAAATTAATGTGTTGTCCTGCCCTTTAAGGTTTAGTGAACAAGTTGGACTAGGGGGTGACCAAGGATTAACAAATAACGTTCTGATTACATAAAGGATGGATTGGGGCTAGTGGAATGCCAGTATATAGAAGGTCGTTAAGCAGTAAGTTAGTAAAGTCTTCGTGGGCTAGTCGTTAGTGAGATCACCCGCATTGAACTCCTAAGATAGATTATAACCAACCGCGAATACTTTATGCGAATGTGCCTAATTGTGAAAGAATTAGTATGTCTAGGTTTTAGGAAGAAGTACCACCTAAATCTAGGAATGATATATCAAACAACAATAAGACAGTCATTGCACTAATAAACAAACATGCGCTCTATCAGATTAATCATGGTTAATACAATTTCCTTACCATAGGCTTGAATCGTTCCTTTATCCTTTAATTAATCTCTTATGTGCATTAGAGTAGCTTAAGTAGAGTTAAGTCACCAACAAAACTCGTGCCAGTCTCTCATACTGAAAACCCCCCTTTATCCGTTAGAATTAGGATTAACTTAGGTTTAGCATAGGTTTAACATAGAATATAATAACTTAGATAACTAAAATACTGATAGACATAAGAATTAGTTCTCGCTCTTAATGATCGACACCCTACTTACCAACGAAGCTACAATTGATCGGGTACTGATATGTGTATAATCACATATCATTTATCCTTATTAAAATGAGCTTAAAAGACCAAAATTACATGAAAATGCATTGTATATGTGTGTTTTGTGATTTGTATTGTGCAGGTAACGGATATATAAAAAATTGACAAACACGAAGCCAAACTGGACAAAACCGAGCACGGGATTGGAAGAGCGAGAGAAAAGAAAAGCTGAAGTCATATTCATTAATGGGCCAACCCGTACCCGTTTCATGGGCCGGGTCAGCCCATTGACTCTTTAATGATAAGAATTATAAGCCTAAATCTTTAAGCCTTTTATAAAACAACAAAGTCCAAACCCATTAACCTATTCCTGGCCCAAGAATGAAATATCAAGCCCAAACCAAACCGGGTCAATGATCTAAGTCAAAGTAATATTAAACCCGTCAAATATTGATGTATATCTTTTTCATTTCCCTCACTTTTACATAGAGCAACAACAACACAGGGTAAATCAATCCACTCCTCACACGCTCCTGAGTTTCTAGAAGAAATCCTGACACATCTGACACTCACGAAGCCACGCTGGCAATCCCTAGGGCCGTGATTGGTAGAAAGGACGTGTTTATGATCCAAAGGTACTAAAATGATGGATGAAGATTGAAGGGCTAGGATTGAAAGCTAAGGACGCTTTTGGAAGGCCTAGAACATTCCCTCCTCACTATAAATAGAAGAAGAAATCATATAGTGTAATTTATCTAGTGTAGTAGTAGTGTAGAGTAGTGTAGTTTAAATTTTCCAGCTTATTTTTTGCTTATTATAAAAAAATTCAGCTTAATGTACCTTTCTTTTTATTAATAAAAGTATTTTCAGTTTAATTGTGTTCTTTAAATTTAGCTTTACTTAT
>BQNB010115607.1:3257-21527 GCA_026074375.1 Tanacetum coccineum
AAGGAATCTAAGAAAGTTTAAAAAACTCTTTTCAAGCAAAAATATGAAAACTTTACAAGATTAAGTTCAAAGACAATGAATCAAACTTTTAATAGGTTGCAAAAACTTATCACTCAGTTGGAGATTCCAGGCGAAGTTATTAAACAAGAGGACATGAACTTAAAACTGTTGAGAAATCTTCCATCAGAATGGAAGACTCATGCTTTGATCTGGAGGAACAAACAGGAAATAAAGACCATCAGTTTGGATGACTTATACAACAACTTGAAGATATATGAACCTGAAATCTCAGGATCATCAAGTACAAGTCTAAATCCACAAAATATGGCTTTTGTGTCCTCCAACAGCAATAACAGTACAAATGAAGTAGATAACACTGCTTACGGAGTTAGTGCTGCTCATACTCAAAGTAATCCTGCATCTGGAGATAACCTTAGTGATGTTGTGATCTATGCTTTCCTAGCTAGTCAGCCCAATTCTTCTCAACTTGCATAAGAGGATCTAGAACAAATTGATCCTGATGATCTAGAAGAAATGGATTTACAATGGGAGATGGCCATGCTGACAATTAGAGCTAGGAGATTCATCAAGAGGACAGACAGGAAGCTGGATGTAAATGGTCAAAGAGTTGGATTTGATAGGTCTAAAGTGGAGTGCTACAATATTCATAAATATGGTCACTTTGCAAGAGAATGTAGATCTCCTATAAATCAGGAAAATAGAGGAAGAGAGATTAATAGAAGAACTGTGATAGTAGAAACTCCCACTGAAAATGCCTTGGTTGCTCAAGATAGAATTGGAGGGTACGATTGGAGCTACTAAGCTGAAGAAGATCATCCTACAAACTTTGCATTAATGGCATTTACATCTTCAGGAAGTTCTTCCATTTCAGATTTTGAGGTAGATTCTTGTTCTAAATCATGTGTAAAAGCTTATGATACTCTTAAAGAACAATATGATAGTTTGTCTTCAGATTACAAAAAGTCTCAATTTAATTTAGTGTCTTATAAAGCAGGTTTAGAATCAGTAAAAGCTAGACTAGCTCACCATAAGAAAAATGAGGCTGTGTATGAAGAAAACATTAATGTTTTAAACCTTGAAGTTAAACTAAGAGATAATATTTTAATTGAAAACAAAAATAAATTGGAAAAAGCAGAAAAAGAGAGAGATGAGTTAAAACTAACATTAGAGAAGTTTCAAAATTCATCTAAATCTTTGAATAATTTGCTGGAAAGTCAAGTTAATGATAAGTCTAAAACTGGACTTGGGTATAATGTAGTTTCTTCTAATGTAGTTTCTTCTAATGCAATTTCTCCTGAAGTAGAAAGTTTTGTAAATACATATAATATGTTAAAGAAACAGGAGATTGAAAAGGCCAGATCAGATAAGGGGCTAGTCGGGTATAAACAAGCTTGAAAAAGTAAAACAAATAATGTCCATGAAGTAGGGATCAAAGCAAGTAAGCAGAGCCCAACCCATTTAGAAAGCCCATGAGCCAACTAGAAGGCTTGGGTATAAAAGGACCCCTCTCCACACATGGAGAGGGTTGTTGGTCATTTCTCATGTGTGTGTATTACATGTGTGTAACCATCCACCACTCTTTCTCTCTCTAATCTAATATTCCAAGTTCATCTCATCCTCTTTTTTTCCTTTCTTCTCTTCTTCATTTCTGGCTCGCCAAAGGGCTTATTTGGGTTTGCTTATTGTTGTGTTTGGATAATATTGTGGGATAACATGCGGTATCACTCACCAAGGGGTGTTTAGTGTTCAATTCTTGTGGTTTAATAAGCTATATCATGGCTTATTTTGTCAATAAGCTCACGTCTCATTTTCTTGTGGGCTTATAGGTTTGTTTTGCTTATCTCCTTTTTGCTATACTAGTTAAAAAGTTTATTGTCTAGTCATTCCATGTCTTAGATAAGCTCACCGATCATTTTTTATAAGCTTATTACATTCGGCTTATTTTTCTTCTTTTTCTTCTCGACGTGGTGTGTTGGGTTTGATTTAGAAGATACACAAGAGTCACGTCCTTTCTCCTATGTTTGATCTTCAATCTAGTTTCTTAGTTTTCTCATAATTTTTGTGCTTAATTTCGAGCTTAGACCGAGCTTATTTCGGGGCTTATTTCTGAATTCTCTCATTTCTTTGTGGTCCCAAACCGGTTAAGTCAAGGGAACAAAGATCCACATTTTTTGCTTCACAACACAAGGACTACTTGTTTTCTAGTAAAAATGGTTGTCCTGTCCATCGAAAAAAAAAAGGGGAAAAAAAACCCCCCCAATCCCCCAAAAAAAGGGGGCCCGGAAATTGCACATTTTAGATCGTCAAGCAGAATATGTCATAGGTTAAGCGGAATATGTACGTCATTTATTAAGCGAAATATGCAGGTTTAAAGTTAAAGCAAAATATTACAGTTTACTAAGAAAGACACTCTGCCAAATTTTTGACAACTCAAGCGAAATATGTTAAACTGAAGCGAAACATGAAAGAATGATTGCAAGAGAAATATGTTTAAGTCGAAGCGAAACATGTTAAACTGTCAAGCGAAATATGTTAATTGACAAGCGAAATATGACAGTTAATTGCTAAGCGAAATATGACAGTTAATTGCCAAGTGAAATATGTTATGGACAAGCGAAATATGCAGGATTAAATATTCAGCGAAATAGTTAGAAGGTGAACGAAACATGCAATTTGAATTTTTCAAGCGAAACAAGTTTTGAATATTCAAGCGAAACATGCAATTTTTAGCCAAGCAAAATATGCAATCCATCAAGCGAAATATGTCAATTTTCATTTCACGGTTTTTCTATTGATTTTGTAAAACCCCGACAAGTAATCTTTTTCCTTTTCGGTTTTAATCATAGAGTTGTAAAATCCCATGGAAGTTAATTGCATTCTCTCTACCACAATACAAATCAACACTTAATTCTAACACTTAAATCCGATATCCATTCACAAACTTCAATGAAAATGTCCAAATTCAAATACCAATTTGCAAACTCAATCATCGAATGCTCTTCATAATGCTATCATGGAAGCGGGTAGAAAAGATCGTACACCAATGTTAGCACTGGGTAATTACGTTCAGTGGAAATCCAGAATCAAGAGATACATTGACACCAAACCTAACAGTGAACTCATCCACTATTGTCTCCAAAATCCACCATATATGTATCAATGGACTGAGAAGACAGTTCCAGTTGCTGAAGGTAGTTCTGAAACAACTACAGAAAGGTATATGGAGAACTATAAGAATGTTTCACAAGACATACGCGATTAACTGAATGCCGAAGCTGAAGCCGTTCAGATCATTCTAAGATAACGATATCTACTCCGCAGTTGATGCTTGTCCGAATGTATGTAAAATGTAGAAAGCTATTGAAAGGTTGAAACAAGGTGAATCAATCAATGTTCAAAATCTTGAAACCAATTTATATTGGGAGTTTGGAAAATTTACATCACGAGATGGTGAATCACTTGAATCGTATTACTCACGGTTCTACAAGATGATGAATGAGCTTGTCAAAAATCAGTGTCATGTTACAAATCATCAAGTGAATGTCCAGTTCTTACTTCAACTACAACCAGAATGTCAAAGGTTTGTGACACTTGTTAAGCAGAGTCAAGAGCTGAAGACTGTCTCCTATCACAAACTTTATGACGCCTGAAGCAACAACACCAGAATAGAAGTCAATGAGATAAGATCTGAAAGAGTAGCATGTTACTGCTAATGCCACTTGCACTGTTGCTTCAAAACAACCAGTTTACCATACTCCAAACCATCCCTACACAAACACTCAAAATAACCTCCACCAAATCACAACAATCTCATAAAACAGAAGAAAAGCAATGTTACCAATCTTCTGCTCCTACTTATGATCCAGAACCTGCTACGGTTACTAAAGATGATGAAATGTCAAAGGAAAAAGAATTGACAAAACTCATGCTTATTTCAACTCTTTCGTTCCAAAAAAATCTACAACCTACCAACAACAACCTTTCGAACTTCATCAAACACCAATGAGCTAATTTAATGATAATTCCTACAAGAATCAACAAGGAACTGGAATGATAATTCAGTAAGCAGTTAATGTTGCTGGGGCTTGGGAAAATGTAGGTACTTCGGTAGTACAAAAGTCTGGGATTCAGTGTTATAACTATAAGGAATATGGACATGTATCAAGGGAATGTCAGAAACCAAAACGAGTAAAGGATGCAGCTTATCACAAGGAAAAGATGTTATTGTGTCAACAAGAGGAAGCTGGGGTTTAGTTTGATGCAGAACAAGCAGATTGAAAGATGATACTGATGATCGAGATTTGGAATAGTAAGGAATGGAAAGCACATAATATGTACATAAGCACAAATTTCAATAGGTTACTCTCCAGATCCATTGACAATTCTGGACCAAATCTTTATTGATGATGAGCAATGCTAAGGTAACAAACACTAATGATAACTATAATGTGTTTGCCATGGAAAATGAACATCCTGAGCAACCTGAATCTAGTAATCACATATATCTGGCGAAACAAGGTGACACCAAAATCACTATTGATTCATTGGATATATGTTATAATAGAGATCAAGATGACCAGGATGATACTGATGATCTTGATCAAGAACGTGATTTGCTTGCTTCTTTAATTCAAAAACTAAAATGTGAAATTGATGACAACAAAAACCGAAATAAAATTTTGGAATCATCAAACAAGGCTTTAGTTGATAAATGGAAAGGTTAAACTTGAGGATTCAAAACTAAGAAATAAAATTTAGAATCATCAAATAACCATATTCAAAGAAGCAAACAATGACATGTCTTAAGACTAATCATTTGGATGTTTAAAGACCTTAAAAAGTTCCAAGCGGAACTTGATAAGTATAATGATGTGAATTATGCGTCAAAGGTGGAAATTAATTGTGCAAAAGCTAAAGGGGATTTAATGTCATACAAAATCGATTTTGAAAAGTCATCTAATGCATATACTGAAAATAAAGAATTAAATCAAATGATTTTGGATATGACTAAGGAGCTTTTGCATCCATCAAGAAAACCATCTTCCATAATGATCACAAAGCAAAAGAGCCTCAGAATAAGTTTTACATAAACTCGTGAAGACAAAAAACTGTGATAAAGTAATTATCTTTTAGGAAAACAAAGTCATGATTTTGGATGATCGATATGTATATAAAACCCGGTCAATCTGTTCAAACACATGAATATGCTTAATCATAATTGTAAAACGAGTTTTGCAAAACCTGAGTTCCTCAAGAAAGCTCAAAGAGCGAATCCTCGTCTCTATGATATAGGTTGCTATAATCATAATCTTGCGTTAATGTTAGCCCCTGAATCTAACGAAACGATTCGTCTTGACAAAGAAAGTCGATCAAAATTAAGCGATTTAATCAAACCGTTTGATTATGACCAGTTGAATAACTTAGATTTTGTTTCGTTCCAACAACAGAAAAGTCGCTTGAACAACACTATTTTCCAAGAATATCAAAGATGAGTCATACATCTTCTAATAATGAATTTTCCAAAGAGTCTTTTCGTAAACAAACAACTTTGTTATAAAAACGAATGGATGAATCCATTCCTTAGGATCAAAAGTGTAAAAGCTCTAAAGAAATTTTCAAGATTAAAAAGAGTGTTTGACACATTTTAGAATGGTGAGTGGAACGTTGCAAACAAACAAATCGCTAAAAGAACATATTTTTGGTGAACACAGATTCCTTTCATTCAAAACACAATCGAAGGCAATTTTTGCCCCCAAATATAATAATCAATGAGACTAGAAAAATTTCACTTGTGTTTGAAACACGGAAATGGTATTCTAATTTGAAATTATTTAATTCACTTACATGAAGTAGACACTCACAAATCTCCAACTGGAACCCAAAAAACATACAGTTTGTGAATTAAATGACCGACTTACAATGGAATAAACTATGCTTATGCACAAGAAGTAATACTTGGTGTGTACACTGATCTGGATGAAGTTACTAATTTGCAATGTGATTACTTGGAAACTTTGGAAAAATGTAAACATCTTGAAAAAGAGCTTTCAAAAAGTAGAACAATGTCAAAGAGTTTTGAAGCACTTCAGAAACATGCGATTAACCTTGAACTTGATTTACAACATGTGTAAATAAAAGAAAAAACAGACAAATCTTTCAAAAAATCAATCAAACGTATTTCTGAAAGAACGATGAACAATATTTTGAAATTCAAGACTTAAAAGCTCAATTACAAGACAAAGGAATTGCAATAAGTGAGTTAAAGAAACTGTCAGAACCCAATAATCACTTTCACTTTTTTATGGAAACAAGAAAAATAAGATGAGAAGAATTGGAAGAATTGTAGAGAGAAATAAAAGAGGTGGAAGGTTTACACATATACTCAAATGAGAAAAAATGGTAACCAACACCCTCTCCATGTGTGGAAGGGTTCTATTTATACCCATGGCCATTAGTAAGGCGAAGCTTTACTACTTGTGCCAATGGCTTGGCTAAACTTTGGGCTTGAGCCGCGAAACACGGACAATATTAGATTACAATCCAAGCCCGTTGAAACCCGACTAGCTATTACTAACAAGACTAATTACGACTAAATAAGACCGATAACATTACTTGTTCGACTTATATAGAAATTAATGCTAACAATCTCCCCAATTGTTAGGTCTCATTCTTCAAACTCCTCCATACTAACCGATGACGTTGAAGATAAATTACGTTTGACCATTATTCTGTTGGCCTTGTTATGGTCGTTGTCTTGTTGTAATGCTATTGATCATTCATGCTTGTGATCTTGAATCTTTGAAGCCTTTATCTTTTGATTTTGAGTCTTGAGATCGTTATCTTGCATCACCGCCTTGACTTAATCATCTTTATTTGACTTTCTTGACCAACTTGTCTTCTTTGACCACATGCCATACTTTTACATTCTTGTTTGACATATGTGATTATAAGTTTAACAATCACCCCAATTGATGATTCTTATATTGACTTTGAGGCTCTTTGAATGGTGGGGAAGATTAGAATCAACTATCATGATGTTGAACGATGACTTGAAAGCTTGAGTATGAAGCTTCAGTTTGTTATGAAATCCGACGAGATCGCTGGACATGAAGGCAGCAATAACCGTCGTACTAAACCTGAAATAAGACATTAGAAATAAAAAGATGAATAGGCTTTGTCATTCATCTTGAACTTTCGGTTGCATTAACCTCCGGTTGACCCGTTTTATAGTATAATATACTATTACATTTGATCAGTAGATTCAAGAATCTCGTTGATAGGTTTCCCAGCTCAAAGCGTAGGATCTTCTAACCAGATGTATTAATATATCACCATGCATGCTAAGTCTCATACCGGAACGTCCAAAGGAGACAACACGGTAAGAGTGGGAAATCAGATAGTTACTATCTTTCTGATTAAGTCGTCAATTCATTTACTGGACCAAAATCGATATCCAGTTAGCACAAGCTCGATTCATGTAGAATCTTGCAAGTCACCTACCAAGAGCTTGTTTGATGTTGGCTCAAGCAGGATTTCCATCTTCACTGTGAATACTTAAGTATCACTCAGATGTTCTGGCAAGATCTCAAGGATAATACGTAGGACTCTTTGTTACAACTTGTGAACTTTATTGTGTATCAACAAGTGTATTGACATTGGTGTCCAATGAGATTTATACATTGATCTCTCTGGCTCTAGACTCGATTTGTGCACTTTTGGTTTTGGTAATCGGAGGCTGGAGCAGACTGCCACCTATTCAATATCAACAATCTCGGAGTGAGATGTCAATAGATAACGTGTGTATCTCCGTGACAAATGAGACAAGTTTCTTTTGAGAGAAACTCGAATGGCTGGGAAGGGTTGTGCATTGCATCACTGGGTCCATGATGCGTCTTTCAATATCAACAATCATCATGTGATTTTTGATAGATTATATTATTGACCCGGATTCTTCTGGCCTAAGTTTGTTTGGAGGGCTTGCTTTGTTTTCGTTCACCATTATCCCATAACAATTTCCTTTTTATTCTTCAACCCCTTCAAGTTGCTTACCAAGACATCATTTACTAACACCTTGTTGTGAATGTGACCAAGTGTTAGCTCAATCTTATCGGTAAAGCATTCTTTCCCTTATACACATTCATAGCTCCAATCCATAAACTAAGGACTGCGTATTTCTAACTATGGAGTGTCCTTGGGTAGATCCCTCCGGTTCTGGTTGGATCGTAGGACTTATACCTAACCTAACCACCTTATGACTTCAGAATCGTCGTGAAATTAATAGGTTGTTGGGTATGAGATCGAACCATAAAACCATTTTCTGACATTGTTATTTCAATACATCCCGCCTATCACATGACGTCCGAGATTTGAAATTGATTAGCACATGAAGGAAAGAAGTTTGCACTTAGAGCTTAAAGATCACCTCTTCTATATCATATTTTATACAATTTCTCCCTAATTTAAATAATATAAACACTAGTATGTTAAATATCAATGATTAAAATTTGACAATTAAAAATTCTATGGGGAGAAAAATTATACCACGATATTGCATGAATTCAGATTCCGATAGCTCCCCTTCAACAGTACATGTGGGATACCAATATTTATTAAAACTTGACATTGGAATGAAAAATTGATATGACACCACAAAATGTTGAAGACGGAGTGAGATGCCTTAGTGAACAATGTATATTAATAATTGACATTATAAGTTTCCACATTTTAATTTCACAAGATGTGTTTGGATACATAAAATTGACATTTATGTGATGTATCCAACACATTAAAAGGCTTTGTTTTAAAAAGCTCCCCCTCAGAATTGATTCACATAGAATTACATTCTATACGAACTACAATTCTTTGAAAATTATTCGGATGAAAGGAAGTGTTGAACACACAAATTAATTCAATACCAACTTTTTATGGGAAAAAAGAACAACAAATTTAAGAATGAGATCAATTTGACATGAAAGTTCTTTTGAAAAATAGTGTTCAAAACGATTTTAAAAAAACCATTTATAGAAATAACTCTCATCTAGTTTAGAGTAAGCGCGCTGAGGCGTACACTCCCCAATAACATTCGAGACCGAGTTATGCACTGAAATGTACATAAGTCAAAGAGAAAAATTTAGAAATGAAATGTTTTGAAAGCATTTGAAACTCTCGCTCGAACTTCATTTACCACGCTTTGTGTCGATGTAATCAACATTTTCTAGGTACGTATAAATGTTATCGATTCCAAGAGAACATGTCGAGAAGAATCTTTTTGGTATTTTTGAAAATTTCTGATTTTATATTTTGTTTTTTCTAGTTTTTAAATTTTTGAATTTTCTTTTGTTGGGTTTTATTATCTTGTATTTTCTTTTTCAAAAATATTTTTAAATCAAAATAAAGAGAAAAAAAATATTTACAAGTCGAAGTTTCCATCAGCAGTGACAGTTGTAGCTAGAGTTGAAGTGGATGAAGTTGAATCAGGTTGTTGACGTTTATTGGATGCATCAGCAGTAGTAACAGCGGAAGACTTTAAAAAAACAAAAAAAGCAAACTTGATTTTCACCATTGTAGAATATTCCGTCGAACAAAGGACCGATTCTTTTCAAACATTCAATCTTGTTAGACTTCTAACCAGATCTTTTAGAGCAAGATGCATTATTTGGTGCCGAAGTTAAATGGGTTTAGAAGCGAACACGTTGCCCACAACCAAGATTAGGACTTGATGCTTTGACATCAAGCATATTGTGAGATTAGTGTCGGAAACGCTTGCACATAGTGGGGAAAACGATGAAGATTGGATAACGAGGGTGGAAAACCCTAAACCCTAAACCCTAAATTTGACCGCTAGCTCCGGTTCTAACCCGATGATGTATCAAGAATTCATGAAAGAATAATACGAGTTAGACTGCAAAGCAAAAATGAAGGTGGTCGCGCAAGAGAGCGAAGAGCGAAGGATGTTAATCCATTCTCAAAGGATTGCGGATGAGATGAAAGTTGTGGTATATCATATATCATAACACGGGGTCGATTCTTGGACTTGGCTAGTTTCTAGAGAGAGAAACACATGAGAGGTTTTCTAGAGAGAGAAACAAGTGTGTTTAAATGGAAAATGAATAATGAATAGCTCCCTCTTCCAAAGTTGGAAGAGGTATATATATAGTTCTTACAATATATTGGGTATTAGTACCCGGTTAATTACCGAAAGTCATACGTTAAACTATTAACTACGAGCTATTAATAAACTGTTAAATACACTGGGTGACCGAGTCTCCATTGATAACCACAATTAAGTTTTCCTAAGGTGAATTTCTTTCCTGTGGGTCTCCATTGATAACCAATATCAGCAAATACTTTGCCCGTTGCTTTCCAAACCCGCTTGGTCTTGTTCAAACTGTTATCAGACAGTTTGCCTTTTGGTTTCCAAATCTGCTTCCCTTTATTCAAGACAATTTTAACAGTGGGGGTTGCATTCACAGAACTCAAAATATTAACAACACACATTTCATGATTTGCAGAGTTTAAACATTTGTTACACGTTTTGCACACAGATTCAGAATTCGAATTAATTACAACACGCTTAGAGCTAATGCTAGAATCAACCCGATTCACTTTTGTCCATACTGACTTATTTGTCCTAGGGTGGTCTTCTACTTTCTTCTTATTCTCACTCTTAGCAGGCAGGATCCTATTTTTCTTTGTATTGCTTCTAGGCTTTGATCCGCTTGCTTCAGTGGAAGTGTTTACTCCTGTAGAATGAATCACATGGACATTAGTTTGTTGAACTTTTTGGTGCACTTCGTGTTTCTGTGTGTTGCTAGATGAAGTTCCTGGTTTATCACTAAAAGTAACTTGCTTTTTCCTAGTTACAGGGGTAGAGGGAGCCTTGTTATCTCTTTCATTGAAACTTTTTGGGCAAGTGCCAATCACATATTCTAACAATTCCTGAGATAGCTTAGTGTATTGGCAAGCATAGTTAAGTGCATTATCCAGTGGTTTAACTACTCTAGCTTCCTCTACAATCTCCCTAACTGTTTCTACACTCTCCTTAAGATGGCTGATATAGTTTAAATGAGCACTCCTATTGTTCTTAAGGGGATGAGGGATGGGTTTAACGTCAATGGCATACATGCCAGGAGCAAGAACTTTTGGTTTGACATAGTCACTAGTGAAACAAGACTCTTTGCTTCCTTTGCTTCGCAATTGAGCTTTTGAGACTTCAATCTCCATTCATCCATGGTAGATGTCTTTTCACTTGTGTGAACTCGCTCGCTCTTATTGATCATAACAATCATTGTTATGTTGTTTGAACTTTTCTAGCTCTACTCTATAGCAATCATTTTGTTCTCAAGCAGGCTGTAGACATCTTTTGCATTATAAGGCACACGACTTTCTGTCATTTCACATTACGACTTATCATTCAAGTGTCTAATCTCGTTATCTTTTCTTGAAATCTGATGTTCGAGATTCTTGAGCTTAAAGGAATGGTTAATAATCAGGAGCTTTCTGTGTAGCTTGTGAATTTTTATTTTTCAAAATTTCTCGAAGGATGTTGATACTTTAATTGCAAACTTTAGGCATTCCCTTTCAAGTTTTGAAATTAGTTTTGAATCATCTTGAACTTTTGACATTCAGCTCAAGATCTAGGACATCGTGATTTTCTACACATAACCAGCTAGTTGAGTCGACAAAACAATTATCAATCAGATTCCTCTTTTTTATTGAGAAGGTTTTTTCTTTTCAATTTCAGCACATTGCTTTGTCTACAGTATTCTTGCTCCAACTTCGTTAATCATTTGATAAAAAATTTTCTTCATTACTTTATATCTTCCTTAACAAGGGATGTTTGAAAATCAACAATGTGTTCTTTAAGAGTTTTTGAAATATGGAATAAACTTTCAGAAGTGTAACATCTTTTTGTTTGCTCTAAAACCTCTTT
Source organism: Tanacetum coccineum (assembly GCA_026074375.1). NCBI lineage: Eukaryota > Viridiplantae > Streptophyta > Magnoliopsida > Asterales > Asteraceae > Tanacetum > Tanacetum coccineum. The sequence goes on from BQNB010115607.1 coordinate 15,211, forward strand.
CACCCCTCTGTAAGGACCATGATGGTGTGATTCTAGTTTTGCAACAATTTTTGTCAAATTCAGTAAACAGTTGTGTGACGCTACATAAAGATTATTTTCACCTGACTTTTAGTTGAATGAATTCTGGGGTCAGCTTGACAGGAGGTTTGGGTGGATACACTGCCAATGCTGGAATTGCGTTTTGGAGACTAAGGTCTCAGCCTTTTTACTGTCTGTTGTTATCTATGGACCAAAATATCGTTTGGGGTCATGATTTCTGTGGGGAGAAAAGGTTGCAAGGAAAGTTTTCCTTCGAGTAATTGGGGGGGGCAATCTAACTTTATTTCCACACATTGAGGGCTTTTCCATTTTCTCAAGCATTCTTTTCCTAGTTATCTCAGATATCTCACGAGTTTCCTCTGAGTATGTATCAACAGGGCCGTGCATGATTGGAAATGACTAATACATGAACCATTATAGAGGGAAGGATTGAACTGGCTTTGCACGGGTGAGAATAGGGATTTTTGTAGACTTTTTCACGCTTCCTTGTTCTTTTAATCCAAAATGTTTTTGGTTTTACATATCATTGGATCCGTTATTGAACAGACTGATCTTGTTTGTGTTATTCTATCTTCTAAACCTTTTTCTTTTAACTTTTAATGTCTAAAAAACTCTTCAAGGAATTTGTCATTCTTTTTGTTTAAAATATCACTTTTTTCTAAATGATCGACTTCTTCCCTCATTATATTATGATGGTAAGGGGGTAAGATCGTAGTTGCAATTGATGCAGAAAAAAAAATCGAAGTTCCGATTTTAAAGATAGTTTCTTTTCGTTTTCGGTCAGAGATAATTATTCTCATTTGTCATCAATCTTTCGTCTTCTCATATCACGTTTAATTCTAACTTAGCCCGTTGTTCATACACCCCGAACCAGTTCCTATATCTCGCAAGTTCAGAAGTCAATGTGTCATTAACTACTTTAAACCTGATTAGTGTTGACTCTTGGACACCCTGTTAATGCAATCTTCATCGTAGGGATTTGACATCAATGCATCTTTTGTACAGAAGATAACTTACTTTGTACACATGTCCTTCGTTGTCTTCCACATACTGTTCATACGGGAATATATCTATATCAATCGCTATAGTCAGCATCAGATCTCACACAACGCCCCCACCCCCCCCCTAGTTGTGTTGTACATCGTTTGCTTCTAGTGTACACTTCTATGATACTTCATCCATATGATCTACAAGGGTATCATGATCTTTTACCTCAAACGGAGTATTCGAGTCATATGATGGCCCTGCTTCATCGTAGATTGGATCTTTAGATGAAAGATTTACCATGAACATGGTCTGTGTGGTGGGAGCCTCATCAACATCAGAGGCGAATGCATCGCATTGATCAGCATCAAAGACATGGTTTTTACAAATTGCAGTGCCAATCATCCACATATTCATCAAAATTAGTGAATGTTTCTCCTACACGAAACAAATACTGCTCTTCATCAGTACAACTCCATTCTCATGTGCATATATCAGCAGCATCTTGTCTTTGAAGTAGTACTGAATCTTGAGGTACGCTTTAGTTGTGGACATTCTCGTGCTATGTGCCCGATTCCTTTGCAGTTGTAGCACATAATGGGTTTAGCTTGACCAGGATTCATGTTTCCACTTCTGTTCTGACCTCCAACATCCCAGCTACATCATTTTCTCTTGCTTGTCCTCTGAAATTGTCTTCCTTGATTATTCACATTGTATCTATCACGAACATCCTGAACAACAACTCTGTCATCTTGAACTGTAGCTTTGTTCCTTGCATTAGAAGACGTTCTGAGGAGGGCAAGTGTGTTGGTTAGGCTTTCAATCAAGTTATCCGTTGAAGTGCTTCTTGTGTCCATTTGACAGTTATCAACAAGTGATGGTTGATTTGAGAATTGTGGAGACTCAGATGATTGTGTTGGATACGTCTGATTTGATGCATTAGACACTAGTGCCAAGGGGTCATTCAAGAGGTTGAATGAAACCTTTCCATCATCATTCTGTTTCTCTTTTGACATGTACCTCATGTTGCTAATAGTAGGCATACTACCCGATCAAAGTTAGATCTTTCAAAAACCTCTGTTTAGTTTGACTTCAGAATTGATCTACTCATTCGGAGTAACATGTTGTCACAAACTTAGAGTTATGTGATTCTGGACCTGGTCTCTGATGTTTTTCATGTCGTAATGAGCTTCGATAACCTAAACATAGTAACATGAATGGGTCTCTCCTTTGACTTTGTCAAGAGACGTGCAAATTCATAGTTATTCATTCGATGATTCCATGTCATCTTTGTTAACTCAGAACCTTCAGAATCCATCTACACATTGTCCCAAATGTCGTTGGCGTCAGTATATTGGTTGATGAGGTGTAGATGTCGTTTTGGTTTATACCTTGAAGTAAGATATTCGTAGCACGAATGTCAGCTTTATACCTTTCCTTTTCTTCAGCAGAAAGGTCTGTAAAGACTCTAGCACGTTCTGGACCTAGTTGAAGTGCACCCTCAGTTTCTTCTAAGACAACTCTCAGCAGGAGTTTGTATGAACGTTCCCATTTGAAATGGACCTTCAGTAATCGATTTCATAATGTTCTCTCCATTATCTTTTCCCAGACAATACAGACGAATGCGTTGTTGCCAAGATTCAAAGTCTGTTCTGTCAAGCATTGGTGGGCGTGTATCGGAACCGGCATACCAAATATCTTCTGACATATTAGACGTCTTGATGTATTGGTTATGAATGCAATTAACGTTCACGGGATTTTACAAGTCTGAAGATTCCTAAACCGAATACTCCAGAAAAGTTTACCGGGATTTTACAAAATCAATAGAAAAACCGTAAATGAATAATTGGTTGTGATATTTGGTTTGTTGATTTGTTTGAAATTTGGCGCAGTTGGATTATGAATTTTTTTTTTTACCCTATTACCAAAATCTAAATTTGGTGTAAAAATAAGCTAAAAAGGCTAAAGAAAAAATTATATTTTACTTAATTTTTCCCGCCAAAAAGTGTCGCTAAAAAGGTGTCGACCGAAATAATTTTTACCCTATTACCAAAATTTGAATTTGATGTAAAAATAAGTTAAAAAGGCTATAGAAAAAAGATTACAAAATACTTAATTTTTCCGCCAAAAAGTGTCGCTAAAAGGGGTGTCGTCTGGATACTTTTTTTTTAATCAAACCGCTGCGTATATGTTTCTATCAAACCGCCGCTTTGAAATCAACCAAACCGCCTCCTATTGATTGAGCAAACCGCTGCCTAACAGGCCAACTCGCCGCCAAGATCTTACTAGGCAAACCGCCGTGGTTTTGAAGTAACTCGCTGCCTAGTTTTGTTAACTCGCTGGATCAATAAAATAATCAACTCGCCGTGAGCAACTCGCTGCCAATAAACTAAGCAACTCGCCGTGAGCAACTCGCTGCCAATAAACTAAGCAACTCGCCGTGAGCAACTCGCTGCCAATAAACTAAGCAACTCGCCGTGAGCAACTCGCTGCCTATAATCTTAGCAACTCGCCGTGTGTTTTAGCAACTCGCCGTGAGCAACTCGCTGCCTATAATCTTAGCAACTCGCCGTGTGTTTTAGCAACTCGCCGTACCTTTTACCAACTCGCCGGCTATTATTTTCAAGCCAACTCGCCACTAAACTCAGTCAACTCGCCTTTGACCCAGTCAACTCGCCTTTGACTTAGTCAAACCGCCGCTTACCTTTTCCTTAAAACGTGGATCTTGTAACATGAAAACAAAGCTAAAACAGGTATACATGAAGGTCATTCTGTATGAAGATTAACCTCTCTAATATCATGTGTTTCTTCATGGATCAAAAAGATTCGAAGCAACTCTCCACGAAGCTAACACCAAAAATAATTCGACCTTTTAAGATTTGTTTTCGTTCTTGAGGCTTTGAGCACTCACTTGTAATCAGAACAATAACTGCTTCCTTTGATTTTATAGCATTGAATGACTCACAAGATTAACCAACAAAGGTAAGCCGGTTTAATCTTGTTTTGAGCCGTTGGCTTTTCTAAACAACTAAGCCATGAAATTTGGGTCTTATTAACATACAAATCAATCACGAATCTCATCTCGTAGGCTTGGATACCAATCGGCGAGCGACTCCAACCAGCTGATGAGAATGCTGAGACTGTACCATCCTATGATGCAAAGGCTGTTAGCCAGGTACATGCTTCGTCTAAGGTTCATGAACAAGTGAGTCATGGAAAACGTAAAACTATTATTCAAACAACGGATGATGATCAAATAGATTCTAATATCATATTTGATGATCCGTTTGTGGAAAATAATGGTGGCACGTCTGAACATGATTCAACTGCTCATGACGAATATCGTGAAATACAAATGCTAGCATACAATGTTCAACGTGAGGCTGAAAATAAAAAACGTTTGAATAATGAGCTTAAAAAGCAAAAAGATTTGCTACAACGGGAACTTGAGACGTTTAAGGATCGGGTCAAAACATTTGAGTCAAAAACAATTCAATACTCAACATACAAAGAAACATGTGATGAATTAGAACGTGAATTAAGGAATGATAAGGACACGATTGACCGACTTGTGAAAGAAAAAGAAAAAATTCAAAATGATTTTCTCAAAGTTGAGAATGAAAAAATAATAATTCAACATGAAACTAAGTTAGAAAAGAAGGCTTTTAAAGAACGAGAAGATCGGTATCTTGATGATATCCTTGATCTTGAAGAAAAACTGAGCTCTCATGATCGAATTGTTTATAAAATGGGTCAGTCAATTCAAACGATTCACATGCTTAAAAAGAAACCAAATAAAGTTTATGATCCATTTCTTAAAGCTGGGTTGGGTTATACAAATCCTGAGCGTCTCAAGAAAGCCATTGCAGCACAACCTAAAATGTATGATGGTGATTTAATTCATAATAATAAGTTGGTAATTCATTCAACTGATTCAGAGGAAACTTTAGAGGATGCCAAAGAAAGTCAAAACAAAATGAGGCACAAAATGGTTCAAATAGATTATGAAAAGTTGAATGCGCTTTATGAAACATTTGTTCCTCAACAAGAACTTTCTGCTGAACAAACATATTTTTCAATTCCTTCTACTTCTGATAATGGTTCTAAGTCTAAAGATGTTCCATCAGAATCACCAGGTCTAAAAATGCCAACAGAGAGTCGGTTATTAACAATGATTGACACATTGGGAGATACCATTATCAGTTTCTAAACAAGGATCAATAAAACTTTTTTACAAGACACAGAACTAAGATGGTTATCTGATAGTCAAAATGAATTAAGAAAACCGACGTGATTTCGATGTCAAGATCTTTATACAAGACTTTGAATGAAATCAAAGAGGAACTCATTGAGGAAGTGTAGGAAATGTTAAATATTTTTGTGTCAATGGAACAAAAAGTCAATGACAAATCTCCAACAGAAAATATTTTGGAAAATGAAATTGATCAACTTTTGGAAGCATCCTTGACAAGTGAAATCCGAAATTGTGTGTTGCTTTCGGTAGAATAACAAAAACATGGTTTGTTAAAAGTTGAACTTGAGAAAAGTTAAAGTGATTCAAGAGATATCCAAGCCAATTTGCTCAAAAGAATCAAAATTCTTGAAAATAATTTTCAAAGATCACAAGCTCAAAGTATTGATTTTGAACTCAAATTACAACATCAAAAAGAGAAAATGGATTGTGATGTCTCTTAGAAAGCAAAGTTGTCTACATTGCATGATGAGAACGTGTTGCTAAAACATCAAGTTGAGTCCACTGTTAAAGAACGAGAAAATATTAAACTTGAATTTCAAAAGCTTTTTAACTCAATCAAAGTAACACGGGCTCAACATCAAAATGAAATTAATGAAATGATTGAAGATGTCACTCAAAAGACTTATTCTTATGCTGATGTGCATGCTAAAAATCAAGATCTTTTAATGACTATTTCTGAGCTTAGGACAATTGAAAAATGAAAGAATGTGAATACTAAGTTTGACAAATCTGAGACGTTAGGACAACTTCTTTGTGTAACACCGTTCAACATAAATCTAGCAATTAAGGCTAAGAATGTGTCAAACACTAAGGTTACTTCAAATAGGTCAAAACCATTCACTTCACAGTCTACTCCCATAATTGAGCAAAAACAACAACACAATGTGAATGTAATTGCCAGAGGAATGTATAAGATCAATCAGGAAGACACAAAAACAAAGCAGTCTAAGGCTAACAAAAATGTTTCTAATTCCGCAGGCATAGGCAGTTCAAATAGTGTTAGAAGACCCAAGTCTAAGGACAATAAATCAAAGAATAA
>BQNB010115608.1:6854-21527 GCA_026074375.1 Tanacetum coccineum
CCTGATCACCTATGTATAATTCAGGAAGGACCATGCCGTGCTAAGAATAGTCACCATAAAACTTTTGTCAGCAACTAATTTCCTATTTATATCAAGTTTTGTGTACGTATACATATAAACGTGTTTGACACAAGAAACTAAGTTAGTAATCATAGCAACTAAGAAGACCCTTACGCCATCCTGTCTTGAAAAGCCAAGACGCATCATTAGTTTCCCTAGGACAATTCGCCATCAAATTGCTCGCTATTAGAGAATTTACTAAATCGCCCATTCAACGTTGACAAAATGTCATGGAACTTAGTCTTTGTAAGGCCATTATAGGTATGAAGTCCGTTATTGTTGGATCCCGCTCTAGATAGATCTTTACTACCTGTTAAGGATGGTGATTAACCTATGTAATCACAAGCTAATCACAAGAGAGACTCTTGCTTAAGAAAGCTAATGTCTATGCGGAATATAGACACAACTAATAAGAAGAACAAGACTAATAAAACTAAAAGATCCTTCTATGGATTTCTATTAATTAACAAGGAGAAAATGTGTTTTCTGGATCTGCATTTCCCTAAGCCGTAGGTTCTCTTTATAGTGGAGAAACCCTAATCAGCATTTACTAAAAACGCGTGAGATTGATATGCATGAATATCTTCCTTATTTAGCTCATGCATATCCTCATCTCTAACTAACTAAAATCTTATCTTGGAATAACTATTTGACTTTACCAGGACTAAGTATTCTACCAGTAGGAACTAGATTTAGCCTACCAGGACTAACTATGATAATAACCTTACCAGCAGAAACTACATACCTGCCAGTAGGAACTACTACTCTACCAGTAAGAACTACATACCTACTAGTAGAAACTAAGTATTACAAATATTCCTAACAGACACTTTTCAAGTGATTTTTGTTCTATGATCCTAAAAGTTACCACTAAGGTAATGAAAACAATACATTGTGTCACACAAGAATAAGTTGTAGTTAGGTAGTTAATTATTAAGAAAAATCATAAAAAGAGAAAAAATCTTTGAAAATGGGAAATCAGGTGTTTTATAACTTGTGATCTCTTAGATCTCTCAACAAAAAAATCTTTGCTACTTTTCAAATGTTTAGTTTGGGGAAGTTTCGAGGTATTTGGTTATAAGGCATGTAATATAGCGTGAGGACACGCAATCATTTAGTTTGGGGAATTTTAATATGTGTGAAATACACATATCCGTTTATACCAAAATTAACCCTAAATAACCAAAAACACACTTAAAATGGCAAAGAAATACTTGTTTCTGTGTTTTGTGTGTGCAGGTACGGATAAGACAAAAATCACGAGAAAACCGTCAAAAACGAGCAAACACGGACACGAGGAACGGAAGAGCACAAAAGAAGCCGAGAAATCAAGCCAAAAGGTCAAAGCTCTCAGTCAACTATGGGTCAACAAAAGTCAACCACAAAAAGATAAAACCCCAAAAAGTTCCAAATCAGTCCTTTAAGTTTCAAAAAGTTACACAAATGGTCCTTGAGGTCTAATGGGTCTATTATCCCTAAACAACATCCGGATCCAAAGCCCAATTACCCATACCCGGCCCAAAACCCTAAGCCCATATCCCTTTTATTAAACCACAGGGACCATTCCTGCCAAAGATAAAAGTTATGGCTTTTAATAAACCAAAGAAAGGGACTAGTGTTGCCATATCCCCAAAGTTATACCCTTTTTACCCCCTCAGTTAAAATTGGGCGTGAAAAGTCATTTGGTACTATTCACCGTCTCCCCCAACGTAACCACGGGTCAAATCAAAGGGCTTTTATTAATTAAAGGGCAAGATGGGCAATTCAATGGCTCAAGTACACATGGCAGAGTAAACACATCACTCCTTGCATCCTATTGGCTAAACCCATCAAAGAGAGGACACGTTGGATTGAAGATAGCACAAGGAATGGGGATATTTACACTTGAGTCACTCTCAAAGAAAGCACAAGGTGTCACAATCACGGATTGCCACGCTAGCAATCCGTGTGTGCACATATATGATCCAAGGGTTGAGAATTATTCTCCAATGATTGAAAGTTTGTATGGCAGAGATGGATATGAGCGTGTAAGAGTGCTCAGACCCTAGAAGGTACTCTCAGCAGCTATAAAAGGCCCTCACTCACACACATAAAGGGGATCAACTTCTTTTTCCTTTTTACACCTAGTTAAGCTTTTAGCTTTTTAATAGCTTATTGTAATTTTCTTTTAAAATCAGTTGTAATTTTCTTCTCAATCATGTAATCAAGTTTTTAGATTAATTAAATTAAGTTTTTATCTCAAAAATATATGCCATTAGCTCTTGTTATTTACTCATAAGCTCTCAATAAGCCAAAGTAATAAGCCTCAGTTTAATAAGCTCTATTTCAGCTCTCATAAGTCTCTAAGCTTATGATAAAGCTTAATAAGTCATTTAATCTAGTAAACATCTAAAACAAGTATAATTCCTTTGATATTTGAACTTTTAAGCTAAATGGAAAGGGAGCTTATAATGGAAGAGCTCCCATGGATTTTACTGGCTTATCATGGATAAGCCAGACCTGTAGATAAACTCTAAGAGCACATTTGCTTTGGTTTAGCTAAAGCATTATGTAAGTTCTCATTTAATTTCTTTGTCCTTCAATTTCAGCTTTATGATTGCTTATTAGTTGCTTATTTGAGTTCTAAATTGTCTCTTTGTGCTTATTAGTTATTATTCTTAATCTGTTTTTAGCTTTATAGCTGTAGATTTTAGTTTTTCAATTTTTGTCTAAAATTTCATAAAAACCAAAAAAAAATAGTAAGCGTAGTAGTAGATCTTTGATTCCTAGCTAATTTAGTTGTTAATTCAAGTTTGTTAAGCTTGTTATAAGCTTAATATTATCTGGTAGTAAGGTTTCATTTATTAGATTTTAAATCATAAGCTCAATTAAAACCTATCATTGCTTGCAGGAGTGTTTGGTATAGTGGTTTTTGACCATCAAAAGTCAAAGGAATTTTGTGTTTTCATTTTGGACAGTTGAATGTTAATACTTGATCAAGTTTTAAAAAGGTTTTGAGGTTTAGTTTAAGTTTTAAATCACTTTGTGTTGTTTTTTCCCTTTGTCTCAGCACTAGGGGAGTTATCATTTTAAATTCTGTTAGGAAATTCTAAGTCAAGCTTTCATAAGCTTGGAATTTGTTTGATTTGTGTTTAAACACACTCAATTAGAGTGTGTAGTGCAGGTTATCCCTTAAGGATATCTGCAAGTTTGTTTTTCATTAAGACAAGTGCTCTAGCAGTAGTAACTTAAGTTACTACTGCTGTCTTTTTATTCCTCTAATAAGCTAAGTAATTGTAGGTTCTAGGGGCTTATTTTCATTTAGCTTATAGATTTCAACTAGCTTAATATAAATCGTACCTTGTTCTATATTTTGTAGCTTAATTACTTAGGTTAATTTTGCTTTTCAAAATCATCAAAAACTTAAAAAGACCAAAAAACAGTAGTAAACTTATCTTAGTCTTTAAAAAATGAATTTCTAGCTTATAAGATTCAGTTTAATGGTTTATATTTGTAGCTTTATAGTTGATTAATAAATCCTTAGAAGCTTAGCTTCTGTCTTGGCTTAATGAGTTTTTTTAGCTTAGCTTAATTTTGAGTTTTTTTAGTTGATCCATGAGTTTGCAGCTATGATCCTATATTCTAGTTAGATTTTAGTGTTTCTTGTGTAATTAGCTAATTAAAACTAGTTAGTAGACATCTTAAGGATTCTAAAACAGTTTTTGGTTTGTAATTTGAGCTTAATTTGAGCTTTGTGCAAGTGTTTAAGTGGAAACAAGCTATTTTGAGCTTAAAAGCTCACTTACTGCATCAGCTTCTTTATAAGCTCTTTTAGAGCTTATTTTTGAGATTCAGTTTATACTCCTTTTATTAAAAGCTCTTAAAAATGTGTATTCTATAAGTTTTAGCTTTTGGTTTTGAAAAATAAAAAAAAATCAAAAAGGGAGTTGCCAGACCTTGAACCCGTGACCTCTAACATAAATACCCAATGCCTTAACCAGTTGCTTCATTAGCTCATCCATGAGCCTTTCTTCCAATTTAATTGAAATACCCTTTTTGACCTTAAGCCTTTAATATAAGCCGTAGCCTAGATTGCTTATTCCCCAGCTTATTAGATAAGCTGGGGACTTGTTCTTAATTTTCTTGTGTTACTGTCTGCTTGTAGGATTTTCCCTGATTTTTTGAGATTTTTCCTTTTAATAGTTTATTTTTTATAATTTTTCTTAGGTTTTAATTTTCGAAAATACATAAAAAATAGAAATAATTTTTAGAAAAATACAAAAAAATAGTTTTTAGTATTAGAATAAATATTTCTAGGTTTACATTCATTAAAATCATTGTCATCACTTTTAGATTTTTATTTTTATTTTTAAGCTTTTATTTTTAATTTTAAAAATAGAATTTTAATTTTAAGAATAGTTAAAAAATAGTTTTCTGAGTTTTTATGTTATTTTAGATTTTTCTAAGTTTAAAAATCATTTTTCTTAATTTTTAGGACTTAATTTGCTATTTTTTAGGATTTAATTAGATTAAAATAGTTTTTAATTCATAATAAACTCAAAAATTATCAAAAAAAATATTTTTCTTTTTCCTAAAATTTTCTTTTGTCCTCTTTTAGGTTTAGAAATTCAGTTTGCATTTTTAAAGTCTTATTTTGTCTTACTTGCTTATTTGTCGCGTTTTATTTGTTCCCGTTAATTATCTTTGTTCATTAATTGCTTTTTAATTGCTTATTTTAATTGTGTTTTTAATTGGTAGTTATAGATAATCAAAAATATATTTTCTCTCATTTAAATCATAATCCAAACTAAGGCGTGGTTTCAATTTCACAAGTCGTTGGGGAAAACGACCCGGGAAAGCATACTTCCCGGTAAACATACGTATTATATTATATTATATATATTTTGAAGAGTTTCCTTTTCACCTTTGTCCTCAAGGGTAAATTGGTAAATTTTCCATAGTATTATATATATATATTTTACCCGTATCAATTTTTGGCGCCGTTGCCGGGGACTTGTGTTAAAGATTCCTTCGTTTACGTTTGTTGATTTTGATTTGAAGATCCTTTCGTTTACGAAAGTTATATTTTTGTTATAAAAATCAAAAACCCAAAAAAATTAAAAAATATAAAAAGTAAAAAATATTTTTCTTTTCTTTTTAGTATAGTTATCATATAAAAAAAATCAAAAAAATCAAAAATATAAAAAAATTGTCCTTAAAAAGAAATAAAATACACAAAGTTGGTAAAAGAACACCAACATATAATATCCTCAATCGAGGTATTATCATAAATAAGTTCCGGTGAACTTGAAAAGTTCCCAAATCGAACCAAAGATTCAAAAACTTGCCATTTGTGTCATTTACGAGGTACGGCTCATCTTAAGAAGCAATTTTTAAGAGTTACCGTGAAGTAATTCGATTATTTGGTTTAAGTTGTCTTCCGTGTATCCGTTTAAAATAGATTGTTAAAAAAATCAAAAATAAAAAAAATTAGTGTAATTTTTGTTTACTTTTTAATTTCTTTTCTTTATTTTTAGTGCATGCGCACTCGTTCTCAAGCTCGTAATCGAAATCGTCGACAACAACAATTAACATCGGTTATTGTTGAGGAACCCGAGTTTCCAATGGCCGACAATCGTACCATGGCTCAAATGCTACAAGCTCCCATCGAGGGATACGAAGATGCAATTGTTGTTCCACCGATAAATGCAAACAATTTTGAGCTTAAACAAACTTTGATTAATCTTGTTCAAAGTAATCAATTTACGGGTAAACAAGACCCTCATAATCATCTTCGATTTTTCAACAAGGTTACTTCTACGTTTAGACATCCCGAAGTTCCGAATACGTCGATTAAGCTTTTGCTTTTTCCTTTCTCTCTCGAAGGTGAAGCCCGGACTTGGCTAGATAAAGAACCACCTCGATCGATTCTAACGTGGGATGATCTTGTCTCGAAATTCATAAACCAATTCTTTCCACCTTCGAAAACAACTTACCTTCGAAATGAAATCACCACTTTCTACCAAAAACCGAATGAAACTTTCAACGAAGCATGGGAACGTTTCAAAGGACTTCTTCGTCAATGTCCTCATCATGGTTTCTCGGAATTACATCAACTTGATACGTTCTACAACTCTTTGAATACCAATGATCAAGATGCTTTAGATTCCGCTGCGGGTGGAAATTTTCTAGATAAGATGCCTCGTGATGGTTTAGCCATAATTGAGAGTAAATCCAAGGTTCGTTATTCAAGAAGTCATGCAATTGAACCAAGAGTGAGTACGAATGCTCCTCTTTCTACTTCTACACCTTCTAATTCTTTTGAATTTCAACAACTCGCCGCTTCTCTTGAAGATAAAATGGATATTCGAATGAGCCGATTAGAAAAGATGATTAGTGAAAAGAATGTTACGACTCCTGCTACCGTCAAAGCAGTCGAGGAAGTTTGTGTTACATGTGGTTCAAACCATAATTTCAATAATTGTCCGTTAACAAGGAATGAATTTCCCGTTTTTCATGATAACATTCATCAATTCCAACAAACCGCCGCCGTTGGCAACTTTGTTCAAAGAAATCCTCCTAATTTGGCAAATCAAATGAGACCACCCGGTTTTAATCAACCAAATGTTCAAAACAACCAAGGAAACCAAAGCCGATATCAAGGAAACAATTTCAATTCGAATCAAAACCGTGGAGGCAATTTCAATCAAAACTGTAACTTCAACCAAGGACAAGTTTACCAACCTCCAACTAATCAACCACCAGTTTATCAAGCTCCTCCTCAACAAATGCAAGGCGTTTCAAAGACCGATTTCGAGAATTATGTCAAGGCTAATGATGCTGTGTTACGGAATATGCAAAATCAAGGCCAAGGTTTACAAAACCAGATGACAAATTTAACGGAAATGCTTTCTAAGTTCATAACTTCCAACACCGCTTCATCTTCGAATTCAGGAACTCTTCCAAGTCAAACCGTAACTAACCCTCGTGAGCATGTTAATGCTATCACCACACGAAGTGGTAAAACTTGTGAAGGACCTTCGACTCCTCTTGTTCCTACACCCGTTGTTTCTATTCCTTCAAAGGAACCCGAACAAAACCCGGAGACGTCAATGGACAAAGTGCAAAAACCCAGTTCAGAAAATACCGCACAAGTCCCACCTCCAGAGGAAGAAGATTCCATTTTCGTTGAAATCCCAAAACCAAAAGCAAAGAAAACCGTTAACATTGAAATTCAAGAGCCTAATTCTCCAAAACCAACATCATATCAACCTAAACTTCCATATCCCGAGAGGATGAAAGTGAGAGAGAACGATAAACCAAGTGCTCAACATAGCCGGTTTTTGAAGATGTTTAAACAACTCCGTTTAGAGATTGGATTGAAAGATGCTCTCGTCGAAATGCCGAAATTCAACAAATGGTTAAGCGGTTTACTAAGGAACAAAGAGAAACTCGAGGAGATCGCCATTACAACCGTGAATGCTGAATGTTCTGCTATCATCATGAACAAAGTTCCCGAGAAGCTCGAAGATCCGGGAAAATTTCTTATTCCGTGTGCTCTACAAGAACTTGATAGGACTAGTGCTTTAGCCGATTCCGGAGCTAGCATAAATCTTTTACCTCATTCTATCTACAAGCAACTTGGGCTTGGAGCTTTGACTCCCACTCGAATGACACTCGAGCTTGCCAATCGTTCCATTACTCACCCAATGGGCATAGCCGAGGATGTTGTAGTTAGAGTTGATGGTTTCACTTTTCTTGCGGATTTTGTTGTGGTTAATTTTGTACCAGACCCGAGAGTGCCTATTATTTTAGGAAGACCTTTTCTTCGCACCGCAAAAGCTCTCATTGATTTGTACGAAGAAACATTGACTTTAAGAGTAGGAAAGGAAGAACTTGTTTATTATGCCGATAAATCTGAGAAAAACAAGGATAAGCATTTTGTTCACGCCATTTCTATCATCAATTTCTCAAAAGATGATCCGTTTAGTGGCAGAACCACTACTCATTCTGATGATCCTTCTTCTAGTTCTTCTACGGTGAAGACTAGTGATAATCTTGAAAAGTTCACCTATGAACTAACTCCTCTTAACTCATTACCACTGGGTGATGACGTTTCAATCCTTAAAAAGGATTCTCAAGAAGGAAATTTTCAAGTTCATTCAAATCCTCTTTTTGAATTTGATGACAATTTCAAATTTAGCACCATAAATCCTCTTTTTGATGAGATGGAAGAAGATGTCGAGATTGAGAATTCCAACGAACCAGTGTTACTTCAAACACCTTTGTCCGATAAGGTGAATGTTTTGATCCAGGAGATGATATTGATGAAATTGATGTTTTTCTTGCTATGGAAATTTCAATGGATTATAAAGAAGGTTATTATGACTCAGAAGGAGATGTACTTTTTCTTGAAAGTTTGCTTTGTGAAGATACCACCCACAATTTCGCTTCCGAAGTGATTTCTGACCATGATACTTCGATTTCTTTTTCTCCAAAGAGTGATCCTCTTCACCATGAGTTCGCCGGTGAACTTTTGACACTTCCTTCAAAGAATGATCGTGAATATAAGGATTATCTTAATCGTATAACTTTGCTTTATGAGATTTCAATTTCACGGTCACAAGAAAATGTTCATGCTAATCAAAGTTCAAATATCGAGTCTCTTCCCGTATCTCTTATCCCCGTTGAGGATAGTGAACCCGTTCAAGAAGAGACTGATATTTTCTTAGTTCCAGATGATTTAATTCCACCAGGTGTTGAGAATGATGATTTCGAAGATGAAGATAATGAGTTACCTAACCTTGACCATCAAGACAACCCATCATCTCCTCGTCCTCCACCGGAACCACCGGATGTTGAGAAATGTCTTGAACCCGAAGTGGGTATTTTGATAACCAAAGTGTTTAAGGGTGTTTCTAAACCTCATGAATTTATGGCCGATATTTTACCCACCCTTCCCACCCTTGTTTTAGATTTGACCTTCATTCTCTTTCTTTCTTCATTTCTCTCCTTCGAGAGTGAAGACACCATTTTTGACCCCGGCATCATCACCTTTCCATTTTCTTATCTAAAGCCGGTGGCATTTTCAATGGAAGTTTCTTGTTCTAAGTGTTGCTCTCCATAAGGACGAATGAATTTAGGGATCGAGTCGAGCCTGCGACTCGGTGAACAAATACAAGCCACTTCGTGGGAGTTTACCCCATGTTTATAATTTTCTTTCTTCTTTCTATTTTCTAATAATAATGTGTTGTGCTGAGTAGAGGCTAGCCTTTTCCGTTCTTTGTATTTGTTGTTTGTTGTGATTTTTGTAGGATTGAACCAACAAATTTTTGAAGCCTCTTTGGTCGTTGTGTTCCAGGAATCACTCGGCTTCTAGCCTATTTTTTGAATTTAGTTTGGAAATCGATATTCTTTTCATCATTATCGATTCACGTTTATCTTATGCATAATTAAGAAGGCTTAGAATTTGCGTAGAGAACCCGGACTTTAACTATTGAGACATTGTTATTTTAGTTTGGGGGGGAGGGAATCTATCGACTTTGATTTTTACATGCTTATTAGTTTTTGTTTTCACGTATACCATTTTACACATAAATTGCAAAAAATTTAAAAATTTTTACACGTTTTTATTTTTAAATCAATATTAAATAATAATAAATAATAAGTGTTAAGACCGAATGTAGGTTTCCGATTGGTAGAGAATAAGAAGTAATTTTTTTGACCGAGCGAACGTGTTGTGTCTAGCTTTCTCCCTTAACAATTAATGAGTATAGTTTGGCTAGTCTCATGTAGACTTTAAACATTGCTAGACTTGAATCATTAGTAAAAATAATAACTTGTGGTATTCTAAGTAATTTTTAAATACGCCGAGTTGTGATTTTTTATAGGCTAAGTATTGCGAATTTAGTTATTAGATATTTTAAATCTGCAAAGAATAAGAGATGTGTGTTAATACGAATTTGGTTGCTAATCACAAGGTTGATGTGGAAACTTAAAGGCTTATAAAAATTACTTGTGGTTTTATCTTCCCCGAAGTTATTAAACGTGGATTAATTATAGTGTTTTTTTTTCTCTTTAATTTTTTCAAATAGAGTTATACTCATAAAAGTCCTAATCAAACATATTTAGAGAAAAAAGCTTTATCGATGAAGTCAAACATCATTTGTAAATAAGAATTTTGGTTCAAGTTTATACTTTGGTTTTCTAAAACGAAATTTTTCTATTTGCAAAAATAATGTGTTATTATTAAAAATATTTCAGTTACTATAAAAAAAAATATATATAGTTGGTGAATAAAAAGGATGCAAGTTATAAATCCTTAGTGTTAATAATAATATACAAAATCCATCGCAATAAAGTACATGAGCATTTGTCGGTTCGTTCCCGATGTGACATCAAAAGAAACGGGTGGAGGCTGTTAACTTAACTTACCTTCTATATTTAGGGTCGGTATCATATTTAAGTACACTGCTCTTGTCGGTAGTGTGGCCGATGTGCGTCGAAAGAAAAAATTGATACGATTCCATAGCCTAATATGTAAAATTATAATGTATAGTGAAAGTTGCAAGTTAGAAAATTAAATAGTAAAGTTTCATTTCTAAATACCAAAGTATTCTTTTTGACCAAAAATTTTGTAAAAGTCAACAAGGTTTTTTCATCGGAAGTTCTTGCATCTCGTTTATTATTCTCCGGATTGGGGTTCTCCAAAACCTTAGCACTATAGCCCGATGACACGTAAGATGTCAGAGATGAAAGGCATATCATGGTACAATGATGAACCAACCGATATCTTTGCTTAGCGAGGTTTTTGTTCTTTGAGTTGTGTGCTTACTATGTGATTTACCTTATTAGCCCTACAAGGACCATGTGTAAAGCTTGGTCGGATTTCCAACTATCTAAAATATGTGGTTTAATGGTTTAAATTAATTTGAAGGCACACACATTTAAATATATGGTGTATGTCGGAAGAAAAATTCGAAAGTTGTAATTATAAGTAGGTCTTAGCATCTTAGCTCGTACTCAACGGTGATCTTATTTTTATAGCTTAGGATGAGAAAAGGAAAAGTCGGAATGATGAAGTTCTACTGTTAGACACTTTAATCGTGCTTTTTGTTCCATGAGCCTTAAAGTTACAACAAAAGTAATGAATAAACCAAATACATTATGTCACAATGTTGTAGTTAAGTAGTCTTTTAAGAATAAGTTGTAGTTAGATAGTCTTTTAAGAAAAATCATAAAAAAATAAAAAAATCTTTGAAAATGGGAAATCGGGTGTTTTATAACTTGTGATCTCTTAGCTCTCTCAACAAAAATCTTTGTTACTTTTCAAATGTTTAGTTTGGGGAAGTTTTGAGGTATTTGGTTATAAGGCATGTAATATTGCGTGAGGACACGCAATCGTTTAGTTTGGGGAATTTTAATAGGTGTAAAATACACATATCCGTTAACACCAAAAATGACCCTAAATGACCAAAAACACACTTAAAACGGCAAAGATATACTTGTTTTTGTGTTTTGTGTGTGCAGGTACGGATAAGACAAAAATCACAAAGAAAACCGTCAAAAACGGGCAAACACGGATACGAGAACGGAAAAGTGTGCAAGAGCCGGAAGCCAAAGTCAGAAAAGTCAACCCTGGGTCAACAAAAGGCAACCACAAAAAGACAAAGCCCCAAAAAGTTCCAAATCATTCCATTAAGTTTCAGAAGATTACACAAATGGTCCTTGAAGTGTAATGGGCCCTAAACCTATCAAAAACAACACCCGGATCCAAAGCCCAAAAGTCCAAGCCCAATTACTTATACCCGGCCCAAAACCCTAAACCATACCCCTTTTATAAAAGTCCAGGGACCGAAGATGTCAATTTTGGAAGTTGTAATACACTTGGATGTGTATTACTTTTACACTTCACAAAGAGAGGGACTAAAGTTGCCATAAACCCAAAGTTTAAATCTTTTTATCCCTCTTAGTTAAAAAATAAGCGGGAAAATCCATTTTACTGTTCATCCATCCCTACCATTTTACCATTCAGTCATATCATAGGGCAAATGACAATTAAGGGCTTACAAGGACAATTCAAGGTATAATGAACACGCTGGCAGGGTAATCACGACATCAAAGACTCTTATTGGTTGAGTCCCACAAAGGGAATGCCACGTTGGACATGAGAAAACACACGAGGAGTAGATTTTTATACTCGGGCTACTCACGGAACAAGCACAAGAGCATCACACGGATTGCCACGCTGGCAATCCGTGTGAATCCCAAGACTTGATCAAACGGCCAAAAATTACTCACCAATGATTGATGGAATGTACGGTGTTGATTGGAAGGAGCGTGTGGAGCAAGGAAAGGCTAGAAGGTTCAGCTTGTGGTTATAAATAGCACACACTCACACATACAGGCAATAATATGTATATGTGATTGTTGACCCCGCAGGCGCCAATCCAATCGTAATCCGACATGGTATAACGTTCGTTCCCGGTGATAGCTAGTCACCCGAACGGGGATTGTCAATCCCAAATAGATCTATCTTATAACATTCGCCGCTCACCCTCCAAGTTGATTTGACAGTTCATGAACACTAAGCTAATCCATAATCATAAATTATAAAATGCGTTTACGTTAAAAAAAGTAAACCAGTTTTGTATCTCCTCGCGGAGATATATAAATGGTATGTAAACATACAGGTAATTACCATGGTAATTGCGTTTGTAAACAAGTATGCAGAAGAGTTGAAATGAGAACGTTAAACGTGTTAAAATCAAACCGTAATTGAATTTATAACAAGCATGTTCTCACCCCAACATATATGTAAAACATATCATGTAAACGTGGGCTATTGAATCACCTTGAGTTGTAAGAACGATTGATAGGTAGGCATCTAATTCACTTTGATGATGAAGAATGATTGACAGATAGGCATCTAATATGCACAATACGAACGGAAGATGAAGCTGCCTGACCGTGAAGATGCAGCTTAACTTTAACGGCTCAAGTCCCACAGCCTAGATAAGTGTTTGGGTTTCCCGTGTGAATTGTTATGTCACGCAACCGTTGGATAAAGATTTATGATTTATCGTTGGATAATGGGTTTGGTGGTTGGTTAAATAAATAAATTGAAAATATACCCAAAGTGTGTAATATATATTCTATATATATTACATATGAAAAAGTGTAATATATTCCGTATATATTTCATGTGAAAAATAAACCCTTATATAACTCATAAAGACAAACAATCCAAAGATTAATGTGACGTATATAATGCCTTGCAAGTATTATATAATAAGTGTGAGCAAAATAATTAAACCAATTAGTTTGACTCGTTTTCTGAAATCACCACTTAATTAAATAGAAAGTTCTTGTATAAACGTAATCGTACGTTTTAAGATTACCAATTAAGTTAACCGATGTTTGTAAAGCCTTTTACAACAATTATTAGGTTACCCTCTAGCTGATAATTATAAAATATAAAATAATATTTTATAAGTTATATTTCGTTTCCTCGACGGGTCGTGACTAAAACAGTTCGTTTCCTTGTGAAAGTATAGTTTTCGTTCGTTGTCAGGTTTTCGTACAGTTATATTCTTATATATCTTTAACATATAATTTATTCCCTTTATCGGTTTATAAAACAATAGTAGTTTTAGTGAATCATAAGTATAGGAAATTATATAAGTTTCCTCATGACTTCCCCGTTTATATAACGTTTCCCATATACGTAAAACTCAACGTTTTTCCCTTAATCAATATATATTGCAGTTACTCGCTTTCCAATATTTCAAATGCCCGCGTGTTTCAGATATAACATACATATATATTCACGTTATTATATCTAAACTCGCAAAATAATAATTATCATATTTGTTTAACCATTTAACCACCATTATTCATCCGGTTTTAATATATATAAAACCTTATGTTATATTTAATTGTCGTTTTGCATTTAGTCAATAGCCAATTTATGTTAACCCAAACGCACCCTTACGGTTAGTCTGCTCACCCAAACACACCCGCTGTGGTTCTGACCCGCGAACCAAACACTCCTATACGGCTTTTCCTGCTAAACCAAACACACCTTTGTGTATTTCTGCTATCCCAAACGCACCCTTATTGCGTTAATCCCTAAAACCAAACACCCCTTTGGCTGTCTTAAACCAAACAGCCCCCTTGCTGTTATACATAGCAAACAAACACCCCTTGTTGTATTTATAACATCAAACTCACCCGTTTCGGTGTTATCCCACAAACCCGACGCACCCCGGCTGTTTTGACAGCCCAAACAAACCAAACACGCCCCGGCTGTTTCGACAGCCCAAACCCGAAAGCACCCTCATGGGTTGAGACTGCCAACCCAACGCACACCCCCACCCCCCGGCAGTTTTATAGCCGAACCAAACGGACCCGCTGCGGTTCTAAACCCCGAGCCAAACGCACCCTTGTGCATTATTATAAACCAAACGTGCCCTATGTGGTCACAACCTAACCCGAACGCAGCCCCTTGCTGCTGACTCGGAAACCAAACGCGCCCTATGTTAATAACCAAACCCAACGCACCCTTTGCGGCTGTGTATGCTCAAATCGAACCCACCCCTTGGCTGTTTTAAATGAACCGCACACACCCTTGGC
>BQNB010115609.1:0-21527 GCA_026074375.1 Tanacetum coccineum
AAATCAAGGAACATTTCATCACAAAACGAGATGCCTCAAAACAATATTCAAGTATATGAGGTCTTTAATGTTTGGGGACTAGACTTTATGGGACCATTTCCTGATTCAAAGGGTAACAAATATATCCTAGTTGCGGTAGATTACGTGTTTAAATGGGTTGAAGCTCAAGAACTACCTACAAATGATGCTCGTGTAGTGGTAAAATTTTTGAAAGGGTTATTTTCCAGATTCGGGGTTCCGAAAGCCTTAATCAGTGATAGGGAAACACATTTCTGTAACTCTCAACTTGAAAAAGCTTTGCTTAGATACGGGGTGACTCATAGAATATCAACAGCATACCACCCTCAGACTAATGGCCAAACCAAAGTCACCAACAGGGCTATCAAACATATTTTAGAGAAATCGGTCGGATATAACCCAAAAGACTGGTCTGAAAAACTTAACGATGCATTATGGGCTTTCAGAACAGCTTATAAGACACCAACAGGATGTACCCCATTTAGGATGGTTTACGGAAAAGCTTATCATCTGCCAGTAAAGATTGAACATAAAGCATACTGGGCACTTAAACAATGCAATATGGATCTCACAGCAGCTGGAAAAAATCATTTCATGGAGCTTAACGAATTAATAGAGTTACGAGACGGAGCATACGAAAATACTCGAATCTACAAAGAAAGAACTAAGAAATGGCATGACTCTAGAATCCGCAGAGATAAAGACTTTAAAAATGGAGACAAAGTCTTATTGTTTAACTCTCGCTTAAAGTTACATCCGGGGAAACTCAAGTTAAAATGGACCGGTCCTTTTATAGTTAAAACCATGTACCCTTATGGAGCAGTAGAAATCACCAACAAAGATGGTTCGAGCTTTAAAGTCAATGGACATAGGCTAAAGAAACGATAGAAGTTTCCGCATAGATTATAATTTAACTAAAGGATGCTTTATGCGGATGCGTTTAATTGTGACAGGATTAATCGTGCCTAGGTCTTAGGATGATGACCCGCCTAAGTCTTAAGAATGATATGCCACCTCAAGATAAGCAAATCATTGCACTAAAACAAACAAACCAACATTGAACCTTAATTAATATGGCTAATACAGTTTTCTATCATTTGGCTTGTACCGCTTTTCTATCTTCTAATTTTCTTCTTTTATGTTTATTGTGTATTGAATTGATATTTGTTTCCACCAAACCTGTGCCAGTCTCTCATGCTAAAAACCCCCATATCATTAGACAACGTACATAGCATAGGTTTAACCAGTAAATAGACTAATTAAAATACCGATAGAATATAGGAGTAATGTTTCATTCTTAGCGTTCAAAACTCCATCTTGACCTGGTACACTGCTTGTTAAAGTGTTGTTTTTGGTTTTTCGGTTAAATATAAATTTAAAACATGATAATCAAATAATTGTCCCTACACGAAAGCACATCATCGATTCATTGTAAAAGTAAAATTTGGTTTATAGCGCGCCTTGTATAGTCGAATTTCTCGTTTCTTCGTGGTGTGATGTCTAGCTGCTCGTTTCCTGCATATAGGTAAGATGTGACGATTTGAGCACCAATCAAACTCCGTTTTCTTATGGTCGTTCGTCATTCTAAGATAGTTTCGGTGCTTAAAGTCAAAATTATTTAGTAATCCTAACTACTTACGTCGTCCTATACCAGATTCCCATATGGCTCTAAAAGGTTTCTCTCAAGGGTTTTCTCGCGTTCTTCCCTACTTCAGAAGTGATATCAAGAGGCCGTCCACAAGCTTATCTTAGGTACTTTGGTTTGTTCGAAACGGTCACAACGAAAAAAAGTAAAAAACGTGTAAATTTTTTTAAGGGGAGTGGTAAGTCATATCATAACCAAGCGGGAACAGATTACACACATAAACATCAACGTGTCAAATCAAGTAAAAGAACTATCAGTGACTATAGATCCATAGTTTCGTATAAAACTCTCTTAACTCATATAATAAAAACCGCTAACTACATACGCCACCGCTAAACTGAAACTACTCAGTTTAGTATGATACATACTGATCCTAGCTATGTCAACCTAGACTACTCCTCTTAGCTATCTGTCCTCTGCTCAAGTGCGGCAATACGGTCTGTCAACTCCTGTATCTCACGCTGATTAGTTGCGTGCTGCCTCCTTAAGTCGTAAATTTCCTGCTGATCCTCATAGATAGACTGCCACAAAGCTCCTATATGGGTGTCTGTGTACCCTGCCCAGGCCTCAAGTGCCAACATCAGTCGCCATAAGGTACCCATGTTAATCCCAGTCTCCTCCAGCACTCGTTCTAGGCTCCTAAGCCTGAAACACTATGAGTAGATCTCCTCACGAGCTGCCTCTGACCTAAAGAATAACTTAGTGAAATCCCGACCATGACCCTCGAAAAGTCTAGATGGCAGAGCGTCTAGATGCTTAGTGTGGTGTAGAGTATACTCCCATGGAGCTCGAGCTGTGCCCCGATCTCTAGTAGGGCATCCTCGTCTAGTGTTGTAGCTGGTGCTAGAGTATCTACCGATGAAGGAATGACCAGTGAGACCAGTGGCTACTCTGGGGACCACTCTAGTGATGCTGGTGTCCCAACTATTATGGTGAGGTCTAGACTGGTGAATGCAATGGAGGTATGTCGCACTTAATTTCCATGTATACTGTACCGTCCTCTAGGTCCTCCCACGTAGTGCGAATAGGTAACCTAGCATGGCTTTATGTGGAAATCTTTAACTGCTGATCCGGTGTGGATCTGGAACTCTTTCCCACCTCGTAAGTACTAGGCATAGTGTCCCTAGCTCATTCAAGGGCACAACGTCTGGCCGCCCTGTAACCTAAACCCAATGGCTCGTCCTTGGCTGTATCCTCAGCTAGGACAGTCTGCTGCTGCTGACTCTCTGATACCATCTCCTCATCCTTCGAGTTGGTACCCTCATCCTCCGACTCATCACTCTCAGTCTTTGTATCTGCTATAAGCTCAGAAGTGCCTCGATATCTCTTCCGTGAGAGAAGAGTCGGTGATGATGCTAGGGATAATGATGATAAAGGGGTCTCGTAAGAGGATATGTACCTCTTACGGAATGAAGAAGGTGATGGTGCCATCGCCTTAGTCAACTTGGCTGAGTAGCCAGGAGACAGGGTAGGCTGTGTACGCACGGCCATCCGCGCAGTACTGCGGTAGTAAAATGCCCGTGGAGGTGTAGGGGTAGGTGATGTCTGGGTAAGTGGTGGCCTCTAAGGAGATGGTGGTGAAATGGGATCTGCTGGTGAAGTAGTAAAGTATGGTGAAGTGACCCTAGTCTCAGATGTCTCAAAGGGCTCTGACTCATCGTCAGTATGAAGGGTAGCAGGGGTGTAGTCAGGTGAAGGAGGTGCTGATGTAGGAGATAGTGACTGGGGCTCCTCTGTCTTTGAGGGGGCCTTCAATAGCTCTGACTCAGTGTCTGGAGCAGTGGGTGAGTATGTAACACCCCCAAATAGGGTCATAGCAGAATAAGGGTCTGGGAGCATCACATCATAGATCAATAGCACAAGATATGAGAACGACCTCTAAATGAGTCGTTTGAAAAACTGATACATTGGAATAACTAAAATTGTTTGTTACAAAAGCACAATGGCTTACATGTTCACTTGTAAATGTAAGATTTTAAAACATAACAAATATCCCCAAAATGTAATGCTTCTAAATCTTTATGCAATGACATCCAAAATAACGACCACCAATGTATCCTTGACTTGCACCTTATTGACCTAATAAAAACATGCTTTAAAACGTCAACATAAAGTTGGTGAATTCATAGGTTTATGTAAATATAATGTAGGACCGCAAGATTTCCAAGTGTATGATAATGCAACAGATGCAAACATCACAAAAAGTAATTACGTTTCCCTAAGATCATGACACTGAAGCTCGACATGTATGAATTGCAATATAAATTGCCTACATTGCCCTTGATGATGTTCTAACCCGCAACATCCCAAATCCGACATGGTATACGTCCATAGTCCGGCAAACCGGCACAGTGAGCGCTACTCACCCGAACGGGGAGGTCAATCCCAAATAGATCTATTTATAACATTCGCGCTTACACCAAGTAATTGACAGTTCATGATAATGGGCTCAGAGGGTTATCGCTACTTAGGCAAACACGTAATCATGTTAAAATGTACACTTGCGTCCAATTTGTAAAACAATGCATGTTTCTTACCCCAAAAGTTATAAATCATTATAATTGTAAAATATGAGGCTATGAACTCACCTTAGTGAATGAACTTTGATTATACAAATCAAATGAGCAAAACGTCACGGAAAAGTCCGAATGCAACCTATTTATATTTAGGTCGTATGAGTACCATGTACTTTGAATAACTAACACGACATATAATTCTATATAGTTACATCACCACCTAAACATGTTTGTTTAATTTATAAAATTAAACAATATTGTTGAGATCGTTTAAGCTTAGTTTGTTTAGAACTTATATCTAGGATTAACAATAACAATGATAACAATATGCAACGGAATATAAATAAGAACATCAAAGTTATTGAACAAGGTTTTATTATCATACGTTTCCACCAAGCCTCAAATCTATATGATCAGTATAGATCGTGTTACTCAACAATAACAGGGATCAAGTTACCTTGACCTTGAGGCTACACCACACAACTACTAGACGTCTACATCTCTAAACCTGTGCACATACATATACACACACACACACACACATGTTTTTGCACACCTAAACCTACACGCCTATATCTCTTTATATAATAGAGATATCTAGGTTTACAAAGGATAAAAATTAGACAACTAAATCTTTTAAACATTAAGCTTTATCTTATATTATCTTTTATCTTCTTAAGGAGATCTTCTAGAATCCTCCATCATATGTAGAATTCTTCTTTTCATTTTAGTCCTTTTGTTTCATTACTTGTTTCTTTTGTATCATCAAATCTATAAATCCCAATAATCTTCCCTTATTTGATGATGACAAAACAAACATGTTCTTGTATAACTTCATCATAAAGCCTGATGAAATCAAAGCTTCCCCTGAAGTTGTAATCATGGATCTCCCTGAATGAAACAAACTTCCCCTTAATTCAGATTTCCTTTGTAACCTTGCCATGCCACCACACATAATAAGCTGCAAATCTGTAAATCTCTGTAATCTTCTTCCCCTTTTTGTCATAATCCAATAGGGGTCTTGTGAAGATAAGCAAATTAAATCTTTACAACTACAAATCATATACTACACTACTAATCCAGCCTTCCAATGTCTCAAATTACCCTCCATGATGCATAATAAGAATAATGAATTCAAGGCAGTAGAAACTTAAACTAGCAGTAGTAATAAAACCTTTCATCTCAAGTGGTGCATGAAAAAATCCTGCTGGTTAAACACTTTGTCAATTAAGCTTCCCCTGAAACCAATATGTTAACCATCTCTTGAATCTTCAAATTCTGTAGGCTTTTTGTAATGATTACTGATGGAGAAAACTCAGTATAACAAACTTGATGTAGAAGTAGAATATCCTAAACTTGTGTCTTATGTCTTGTACTATCCACATGACTCCAAACTCATGTGTAGACCAAAGTATAAGTAGACCGCAATCTCTTGACAAAATCCTCAACTATATGAGACACTGAGCACTACAACGTAACTCCTTAAAGTAATAACAGGAAATGTAAGCATTGAGCACCATAAGAGAAATCACACATTGCTAGATTTTGCAAGTCTTCATCAACACCATATAAAACGAACGAACAAGTTATCTTTAAACGTTGTAAGCCGTTTAAGATATGATAAGAAAACGCACCCAAGTAATTCCACTTCATCGTCAAATAAGTTATAAACAATCTTCTTTGTAACCAATTCTTGCAATAAATCTCAAAACTAGCCTTATAACATTTAAAATCCTGTTCCAACTGAGATCCAATCATGTGTGTGTCATCTAATATCGAATAAAGCTAGAAATATTATCTTTAAAGCCCAAACAGTAGTAACTAATTGCTTTTAACACTAGCAGTAGAAACATTACGAATGCTAACAGTAGTAACTCTTTAAAACAATAAGCAGCATTAACTTACTATTGTTCTTCTTAAACTGGCAGCATTAACTTATCATAAAGCAACAGTACTAACCTTCAAAGATAAGGCTAACAGTAGTAACTGCTATTAACAGCATCACACTATAATGATAGCAGCATTAACCATGTATTCGAGCCCAAGCAGCACAAACTTGTAATCAAACAGCATTAACTGTTTAAACGTAGCAACACTAATGTTGCTTGGCAGTATTAAGTTCAATAACAGCACTAACAGTTTCAACTGTTCTTTTTGGCAGCACTAATGATAACTGGCAGTATTAACACATAATTGACAGTATTAACTTCTACTCGAACCAAAGTAGCATTAACTTTGTATACTTGTTTTCTCATTAGTCAGCACTAAGTAACAACAAATAGCACTAATATAGAACACCAGTAACTTCAGTCGTTCCATATTATTCCACCAGTAGTGCTATTCGAATCAAAAAGAGTAAAGCTATTCATCCCTTATTCATAGTCGATCACTCAGCAAACGAACACAAACAATAATATCGGTTCTTCAAGAATAATTAAAGAACCATCAGTAGAAACTTTATAAATTAGTGTTTCATTCATACCATACCTTCTGCTACTTAATTACTGCTTCTTAAACGAATGACTTGTGAATTAGGGTTTGTTCTTGTATGCAAACGAACCTTAACTTGCTGCTGAAACCGTGATGTTATAACTCGATCACCAAGAACTCACTTTAATTGAATTAGGGTTTGGTGAAAACCCTAATGTCTTCGATTTTGATCATACAGCTTCCAAGTAATGATCCAAACCAATACAATCTTGATCTTGAATGGATGAATAAATAACTTCTAGTTTTATCGATTTAGTGTTTGCAAAAACGCTAACTTCATTGAATTTGCACAAAATCAAAAATAGAAAATTTGAATTCTTTTCTTCATAAGATTGACACAAAAACACCTTGTAGTATCCTAGATCGAGAGCCACATGGATCTGATACCACATGTTGAGATCGTTTAAGCTCAGTTTGTTTAGAACTTATATCTAGGATTAACATAACAATGATAACAATATGCAGCGAAATATAAATAAGAATATCAAAGTTATTGAATAAGGTTTTATTATCATACGTTTCCACTAAGCCTCAAATCTATATGATCAATATAGATCGTGTTACTCAACAATAACAGGGATCAAGTTACCTTGACCTTGAGGCTACACCACACAACTACTACACGTCTACATCTCTAAACCTGTGCACATACACACACACGCTTTTGCACACCTAAACCTACACGCCTATATCTCTTTATATAAAAAAGATATCTAGGTTTATAAAGGATAAACATTAGACAACTAAATCTTTTAAACATTAAGCTTTATCTTCTGTTATCTTTTATCTTCTTAAGGAGATCTTCTAGAATCCTTCATCATATGCAGAATTCTTCTTTTCGTTTTAGTCCTTTTGTTTTATTACTTGTTTTTTTTGTATCATCAAATCTATAAATCCCAACAAATATAAATTTGTACTTTGTAAAATAATGTTTATGTATTTGTATTTGTAAAAATGTTATATATGTCCAATAATTGATCGTTTATAAATAATAATTGTTTTAACACCTTTATGTAATTATATAATAATATTATATAATTAGTGTAATTGATTTCACAAAAATAATGCACAAGTATAAAAATAGTGCATAAGGTTTTATAAATCTTATATCTTTTTCGTTTTAACTCCGTTTTATGAAATCTATCAAAATATTATATTTATAATATTTTAGCTACTGATGAACATTAACTTTTACTATTTTTGTAAAATTATATAAAACTACTTTTATATAATTAATTGTTGTAATCTCGTAAAAATCATAACTCATTCGTTTTAATTCGGGTTTTAGTGATTCTTATGTCCATGTCTTCGTAACTAAAAGTTCTATCTAAAAAAAATATCTTCCAAAAACCCACTGTTATGAACAGTAACATATTTTTATAAAAATATTTTTTATCGTAAACTTGTAAATAGCGTAACTTCTTCGTTTTAAATCCATTCTTGGTGTACTTTATAGTTTTGAAATCCTCATAAGTTATACTTTAACAGAAAAATGAGTTTACATTTTTATCAGATTCAAAAACTTTATAGTTTCTATAAAAACACTTTTACGTATAATCTTGTAAATATCATAACTTCTTCGTTATAATTTGGATTTTCGAGTTCTTTATATGCTTACGATCCTAATGAGATGTACTATTTTTATAAAATAATTCCAGATTTTATAAAAATTCAAGTTCAAATAGAAAGTGTAAACTGTTTAGGTTATTTATATTTATAAGTTTATTTTATAATCTCTTTAACAAGATAATTACTACAAGTCCTCTAATATGATTAATACACTAACTTGTGTATATTTATAGTCCTCTAATATATGTCCAAGAATATGTCCAAGAATAACAAGTCTTCACATTTATTTATTTATAACTTTTAAATAAACTTTTCAACAATTAATTTATATATACCTTTTATAAATGAACCAATACTTGTGTAATGTATGTTCTTTCATTCTAAAAAGTTTTTTAACATCATAACAATATATGAAATATATAGTTCGAACCATAAACATGTGAAAAATTCATTTTATAAACTTATAAAATACCTTAGGTGATGATTCACTATATAACTATTATATAAAACATGAAATTAATAATATGAAAAGTTTAGGGTTCTTAGATGACATTAACAAAATGGATGATGAAGAGAAAGAAAGTCCAAACCTTAACTTATCAAGAAAACCCAAGCTTCCAAAATAAGAAAACCCTAATTTCAATAATAGAAACCCTAGCTTTCTTCTTGATATTAAACCCTTGTAACCAATTAACCAAGTTTGTCTTAGGGGATGTGATAGAGCATTGTCATGCTTGGTTTGTCCCCTCCTTTGCCCTCATGATAACCGAACCAAGAAAGAAAGAAGAAAAGACCAAGTGATGAAAAAGCATGATGTTTGATCCATTGGATAACAAGTATGATAGTTTATTAGTGTTAGTAGAGGAGTGGTATTTAATTTTAAGTATGATATGAAGGTGTATGATGAAATTCGGTTATGGGATGAAATGAGTAAGAGTTTATGAGGTTTTTGAGTATTATGGGTATTAGTGGGTATTTGTTGAAGTATGTATGGGTTTATGGTTTGCCATGCATGCAAAAGTGTAGTTTTATTGCGTTACGTAAACGTTTTACATAACCAATAAAAACAAAAAATGTAAAGTTATAAATTATCATCCTAATAACTTTACAACACTTACTTAAAGTAAACATTTATTTGTTTGATGCCCGTTTATGTTAAATGCTCATTTTTAGTTTACAAGATTTAACTTAACGATAAAAATTAAAAGCAAACGCGTAAAAGCCTAAAAATAAATAATGGAATACTTGACGTTGTAAAATGACATGAAAATGTGAAATGTTACAGTCTCCTCCTGTTAGAAGAGCCTTGTCCCCAAGGCTCAAGTTGCGACACTTGACGAAGGTACGGGTTTAATGAAGAGATGCGGATACTTCTTTTGAAATTGGTCTTCACGTTCCCATGTGAACTCAAGACCCCTCCTAGAGTTCCACCAAACCTGGACAATTGAGATACGTCTTTGCTTCAACCGTTTGACTTCTCGATCCATGATTTCTACGGGTTCCTCTACAAAATGGAGCTTCTCATCAATATGAAGTCCATCTAACGGAATGGCTAATGGTTCGTCGGAATAACATTTCTTCAGATTGGATACATGAAATATACTGTGAACTCTGCTCAACTCTTGAGGAAGCTCAAGCTTGTAAGCAACGGCTCCAACCTTAGCCAACACCTTGAAAGGTCCAACATACCTAGGGTTTAACTTCCCCTATTTTCCAAAACATACGACCCCTTTCCAAGGTGAAACCTTAAGCATAAGTCTATCTCCAACTTGAAATTCCATCGGCTTACGCTTTAAATCGGCGTAACTCTTTTGTCGGTCACGAGCGGCTTGAATCCTTTGTTTGATTTGAATGATCTTCTCGGTTGTCTCTTGGACTATTTCTGGACCGGTGAGTTGAACTTCTCCAACCTCGGCCTAACAAACAGGTGAACGACACTTTTGACCATAAAGTGCCTCAAATGGTGCAGCCTTGATGCTAGCGTGATAAATATTGTTATATGAAAACTTGACTAATAGCAAATGTTTAACCCAACCATTTCCAAAGTCGATCACACAAGCACATAGCATATCCTCAAGAGTTTGAATAGTCCTCTCGCTTTGTCCGTCAGTCTCTGGATGATAGGCAATACTCATATCCAAGCTAATACCCAAAGCCTAATGAAGTGACCTCTAGAAATTTGATGCGAATCTACCATCACGATCATAAATAATTGAGACAGGTATTTCATACCTCGTTTCTACCTCTTTTAGATACATTCTCGCCAATTTCTCCATGGGATCAGTTTCCCTTATTGGTAAGAAGAGTGCAGACTTAGTAAGTTAGTCAACAATTACCCAAATGGTGTCATAACCTTGTGAAGACTTAGGAAGCTTCATGACAAAATCCATAGTGATGTTATCCTACTTCCATTGAGGTATCCCGAGTTGCACCAATAAACCCGATGGCCTTTGGTGTTCAGCCATGACCTTAGAACCTGTCAAACATTTGCTAACATAGGTGGCGATGTCGGCCTTCATATTGGGCCACCAATATAGCTTCTTCATGTTCTGATATATCTTTTCGGAACCCGGATGGATAGAGTATTTTGACTTGTGGAACTCGTTCATAATCACAGTCCTTAAATCACCATAACGTGGCAACTAACTCCTGCCATTTAAGAATAGAGTTACATCGGCATGGGGTTCTAACTTTTCCTTCAGTATATCCTTCCTGATCATACCTCCTACATCTTCGTTTTTGAGATTCTTTGGTTTCTGTGCTTTAGTCTGAGCATTCAAGATTTATTTAGGAAGATCCAAACTAATAGTCATAACTAAAGCTCAACCCCATAATGGCTTAATCCGTTCTTTACGACTTAAGGCATCGACCACTACGTTTTCTTTCCCCGGGTGATAACGGATTTCATAATCGTAATCACTGAGCAACTCTAACCAACGAAGTTGCCTCATGTTTAACTCCTTTTGGTCAAGAATATGTTGTAAACTCTTATGATTAGTGAACATCGTACACTTGGTTCCGTACAAATAGTGCCTCCAAATCTTTAGAGCAAACACTACTGCACCAAGTTCCAAATCATGACTAGTATAATTTTTCTCATGTATCTTTAATTATCGTGATGCATAAGCAATCACCTTCTCATTTTGCATCAACACGACACCCAATCCTTTATGCGACGCATCACAATAAACAATGAAGTTCTCAGCTCCTTGAGGTAGAGCTAAGATAGGTACGCTACACAACTTATTCTTCAATGTCTGAAAAGCTACTTCTTGCTTGTCACCAATTCAATGGAGACTTTCTTCTGAGTCAGTTTGGTCATCGGTTTAGCAACCTTTGAATATCCTTCGATGAATATCCAATAACAACCGGCAAGACCTAAAAACCGACGAATCTCCGTAGGAGTCTTGGGAGATACCAAATATTTTATGGATTTAATCTTGGTGGGATCCACGTGAATGCCTTGACTATCAATCACGTGGACGAGAATTTGTACCTTAGGAATCCAAAATTCACATTTACAGAATTTAGCGTACAACTCTTCTTTCTTTAGTAACTCTATGATTAACCTAAGATGCTCTTTATGTTCTTCCTTGTTCTTTGAGTAAAAGAGGATATCGTCTATAAAGACAATCACAAATTTATACAAATATGGTTTGCATACCCGATTCTTGAGATCCATAAATACTGCTGGTGCGTTCGTCAAACCAAATGGCATGACCTAAAATTCATAATGACCATAACGAGTCCTGAAAGCGGTCTTTGGAATATCTCCTTTACGAACTCGTAACTGATGATAGCCCGATCGCAATTCTATCTTAGAGTAAACACTGGATCCTTGTAGTTGATCAAACAAATCGTCAATCCTCGGGAGTGGATAACGATTCTTCACGGTTAGCTTGTTTAATTCCCGATAGTCAATGCACATTCGAAATGATCCATCCTTCTTTTTGACAAACAAGACCGGAGCTCACCAAGGTGAGGAACTGGGTCTTATAAAGCATCTGTCGGATAGTTCTTGCAGTTGCTTCGACAACTCTTTCATTTCAGAAGGAGCCAATCGATAAGGTGCTTGTGCTACAGGTGCAGCACCAGGTATCAAATCGATCTGGAATTCCACTTTTCGAGTCGGTGGAAGACCCGACAAGTCTTCGAGAAATACTTCAATAAGTCTTGAACGATTGGTACGTCCTCAAGTTGCTTCTCCCCCGACTTGTCTTCAGTCTCCTTTGTACTAACATGTGCCAAAAAGACATGACATCCTTTTAGCATGTACTTCTGTGTTTTAGTGCATGAGATAATGTTCAAACGAGTATTGTTTCCCCGGTTCCTTCCGTCACCATGAACAATTAAGGTTTCATTTCCCCAGGGAATACGAACGATCTTCTCAGCACAAACAATGACAGCATGATACTTCGCCAACCAATCCATACCAATTATGACGTCGAAACTACCAATTTCTACAGGCATTAAGTCAATGTCGAAGGGATGATTTAAGAAGTTTAATCTACAACCCCGAATGATAATGTTTATCCCAATTATTTTCCCATCGACTAGTTCAACATCGTAATAATGGTCTAATGTAGTTGGTGTGATATCAATTAGGGAACTAAATGCAGTAGATACAAAACTCCTATCGATACTATTATAAAATAAGATAGAAGCATAGCGGTTGTTTAGAAGGAATGCACCCGTAACGACGTTGGAGTCCGGGTTTGTTCCCGCATTGCCCACCACATACACTTTTGCTAGAGCATTGCCATTCCTACCTTGATTACCACATTTGTTGTTCTTAAACTTTGGGCAGTCTCTCTTGAAATTCCCCTGAACACCACACTTATAGCAAGTGCCAGCATTCTGAGTCATTCCGGAGTTCCCACGATTCTTATTATTACCATTGGGACCAGAACTCCTACAGTCACGAGCCAGATGGCCGATCTTCTTGCACTTATTACATCTGGGAGCACATGGTCCTTTGTTATGATAGTTGCATTTTGTACACACGGGAAATGATCGCGTGTACTCCCTCTTCTCACCAGGCCTAGCAGTGTAAGCCCTTCTAGTGTTTTGTCTCTTGTTTTGTTGTTGATACCCCTAATTATTCCCAGCATTAAACTCCAACTTTCTCTTCTGCTCAGCTTGTCTTTCATAAATAGTGAGGACTTTTTTATCCATCTAATCATTAGCAAACTTAATTGCTTTTTCCATTGTCTTGGGTTGATATGACATTACATTTCCCCGAATCATATCAGGAAGTCCACCAACATATCTCTCAACTTTATTCGATTCCTCGGGAAACATCCTTCCACACATCAGTGCAAGCTTATGAAAACGCCAGTACCTTTTACTCTTAGGTTCCACTTTTACTTTTAGGTTCCAGAGCTTAATTTCCAACTTCTTGATTTCACCCCTTGGGCAGTATTTGACTGTCATCATCTTTTTTAGTGTCTTCCAGTCCATAGCATAAGCAACATCTTGAGTAACACTCTTCATGTGGGAGTTCCACAATGATAAAGCATTTCCAAGGAAAGTGCAAGTAGCAAACTTAACCTGGTTCTCCACAGTACAGTTGCTGATATGGAACACTAATTCCATCTTCTTGAACCATTGTGACAACACAATCACTCCTTCAGTACCCTTAAAAGTAAGGGGCTAGCAATTTATAAAATTGATGTGTTTCAAAAGTTTTAAATTTATAATACTAGAAATATCGGATAATTATATGGAAACGCATGGGTAAAAGTATAACCCACGTATGTAGTATAATTTTTAAGGTAAGACTAGGTCGTTCTACGGGATTGGGTATTCTGAGAATAAGTCAATAATATTACGAAAAGAAGATTATATTATAGACTGTCACGGATCTAAAGATAATGAAGAAAATTCCAAGATAAAAAGACATGTTTTGGTTTAAGGACCAAGAAACATTAATGGTATAATCTGAGCAGATGAATGATCACCAAAATAGATTATAATACGATTTTAGAATATTTGATTATTTAGAAAGATTATCTATTGTTCATAATGAAAAACCCTTTCGGCCTTTATCTTTTATTATATAAAATGCTTTAAGTGTGATTCGTGTTTAATAATGAGTAGTATAGGCTTGCTAAGCCAAGTTTCGTTTAGACATTGTTTCACATTAGAAACCCTTTGGTACTTGGGTTATGGATGTATCGAGGGGGGGGGGGAAGAAGTTACTTAGCCAATTTATAAATCCCTCAAAAGTATAATGTCTATAGGTTGTGTTCATAGGGACAAATACAGGACATGGGGGTGCGGGGGGTGGAGGAATCAGCGGGGAGGGGGGGGGGGCGTGGGGGGGGGGGGGAGGTAGGAATTTGGGTGGTCAAGGAATTGCAGTGGGTGGGGGGCGGGGGGTGTGCTCACGGGTGGGGGGTGGATAGGCAGTTTATGAGTAGTGCGGTGGTGGGGGTTGGGATTTTTGTTTGTGTCGGGTTGATTTAGGTATTGGTGGAATGAAAATGGTGGTATGTGGAATAATTGTATGAGTTGGTTTTAGGGGATTGGAATTGGAATTTCTGTATAAATCTTATTCGAGTATTGACTTCACAACATAAGGCTGTAGTCCTATCTGCGGATAATAAAAAAATTAGCGTAATATAACAGGCGTCTACAAACCAGATACCTGCACCGTCATATATCTGAGGATGCGAAAGTAGATTTGATGCTCTAGCCGCTTGGCTGGGGTAGTGATATAAAGCATACATAACCAAGGTCGCAGAAACACATTTTACAGAATCCGTAGCGTGCTATAGTAAACTTATTATAATCATTAGGCAAAAAGGCTTCAGTGTGTCTTCATGATGGTAGGGTGATATATGTGCTAGAGAGAGTGGCATAAGGGCGGCATCAGTCTGTATGTTGCAGGACATATAGCACCGAGAGACGAATATATGATGAGTGGATGCGAGCGCGTAGCGTGAGTGGAAGCGCGCTGATTAAGCTGCCCAGGGAGACTTGGCGATAGCTCAACCGTAGCTACTGGATGCATACACGAGTATGATATTTCTAGGTGTATGTTGTAGGTAATTCTTATATGTAGGTCAATTTGTAAGGTTAGTGGGTGGTTTTTACAAATTTTTGAGTAATTTAGAGTAAATAAATGAAGTTTTATAATTATTTATGATTGAAAGAAGGTGATTTGTTAGATTTGATGGAGGTGGTGGTATTAGAATTAATTGATGGAGATATAGGTATATGTTTGGTTGCGAATGTCTTAGTGGATGAGACAGGTGGATGAAGCACAGGTTACGAGATTTATGTGGAGACTGGGGGGAGTGACTAGTATTGGGGTTGATGTAGTGTAGATTTCACAATTGGGTATGAAATTTGAGTTGTTGATTGAAGAGAGTAAGTTGCATTTTGGGTAAGTTCAGATATTTTCTACAATATTACAGATTAACACACAAGTTATTTAAAGTAATGATCTCACAAGTAGTTTGGGTTGAGTCGGTAGTAGGGTGTAGGGTATAAATAATATAACAATGATTTAGTTAATTTTGTATGTGTTGTTTTTTTTTTAGTGGTTTAATGATTTTGTGTTTTGGGAGTTGAAAAGTTAGGGTATGGTTTAGGTTTGTGGTATAGATGTGATATTGTGGCTTGTATTGTCGGTGTTGGTGGGGAATGTGATATAGGTAGGTTTTTTTGTTAAATTGTTGGTTTTTTGCTTTCTTCGTTAATTGAAGAGTGGTCTTCTTAGTAGAGTGATGTATGATTGGTGGCTCATTCTAATATTGTGTAGGGGCGTTAAGAATTGTTGACCTGTCTAGTTCTAAGGACTAGAAACTTCTTAGAATTCTACGAGGTGGTATGTTCGATTCTTCAAAAGTTGATATGATGTTGTTCTAGTACTAATTTTAGCTATGGAAGTTGATGACACTGACGACCACTTAAATGTCTGTTACATCTTGTGAGGGTGCGGTGTGTTTGAATGTGGTGAGTAGCTTGTCACAGTTGCAGGGGTGTATAGTTGTGAAGGATAGAGGATTGAGATTCATATGCGTATTTAGATGTTGTGATTAGAGAGGACTGATTCATGCCATTGTATCTGCAGGAGAAGTGCAGCACTGGTATATTTGTGCGCGCAATTGTGATTAATTAAGTCGCATTCAATTCGTGTGGAAGTGCGCCGTACAAAATACATTGGGCGCCGCACTTTGGCTATAATCATTAACTCATCTTTTAATTTTTCTTCTAGATCCTTCTTGTAACGACCGTTAGTGCATTTAACTGGATTTCTTTGTATCGTTAGTCCTTTTTCTTCATTCTTGGTCCTGGTATGAATATTACATAATAGACAAGCAAACTTTACAATATTTCATGCGTTAACGTATATATTTATAGTATTTTTGAGAGATATTTTATGTATATTTGGAGCGTTATCAAATCCCCCCATACTTAGCTTATTGCTTGCCCTCAAGCAATCAAAGCGAAAGAATTTTGTTTGGTAAAACAAATTTATGATCACAAGCATAGATAATGCGACAAAGCAACTCACGGATTTTTCATAGATAAGTTCTCTTTCACACTCGCTCAAAAAAAATATATTAAACGAGAAGTCGTCAAACGCACACTCATGAAATGATCAAATTGCCAAGGCCTTGTACAAGAAACTAACTTCACGGTAAGAGACATGGCTAAGCAGCTAAACAAAAACATCCAAAAAAGGTAATTTTATTTAGTGATAATATTTATTATTTGTAAAAAAGGTTTATAAATAAATCATGATCCACTTTATCCGTAATGCGATCAACTATTCCTTCACACTTTTTTTAACCATAATAACTTTACTTGGGGAAAACTTGCTTTTTCCTCCATACTTAGGATAAGCACACTTCTTTGCATATATCATAGCAACATTTAAGCATTTCAATTCAGACGGATAAAATTTCAGATAATTTAATTAAAAATCTTTTTGAACAAAATTATTGGTTACTTATATTTATATTTTTATCTCCTCTTAATCAGTAAAATGTTTATAACACGCGAACGTGTTCTTACTACGGTCTCATTAAGATTTCAAGCATAAGTTCTAGAATTAAGAAATTACCGGCACACTCATATAATTTAAATCGATAACAATGCTTCAGAAAAGGCGACAAAACTACAAATACATAGCCGTAACGACGGATGAGACACATGCAATTGCTCACTCCTTAACTCGAGAAAGCTAAAGATAAAATCATCTTAGGTATAATAAATGGATACTTGGATCCTTAAATTCTAATCCTCACATTTTCTGGGTAATATAAATATGCTAGTAATTTTATCAATCCCGAGTCAGATTCCTTGTATGTGATCATAAAATGTTTATTTTTAAAAACTTTATATATATTTATTATTTTTTTCCAGAACTTTTCCAGTTTATCTCAACCCCCCATACTTAATATGAGCATTGTCCTCAATGTGAAAATATTTATAGAGAAAAGATAAAATGGAAAACTGAAATATACTTTTCAATTGTGACTTGTAATCTGAATCTTTTCTTTGCGCCAATTCGTCTCACGCCTTTTCTTTCTTTTCCTGTTCCAATTATAGACATTGCATAGCGCACAAATAGTAATAATATTCCTAATAGATTAATAATATAAGGCATGATAAAATTGTTTTAAATGCCAACAAAGGCATTTTACACACCATAATAATAATAATAATAATGTTTAGAGAAATTGTTTTTGAAACACACGTGACCCAAACATGCGGTCACGTAACCAACTCGTGTCATCTCGACACTACTCGTCATCATCATGTTGCTGTTGTGGCTGGTACTGTGGTGGTGGAGGTGGGTACTGCTAATAGTACTGGTCATACTGTGGCTGAGCGTAACCAGGTGGGTTGTAGACTCCCTACAGTGGAACACTATAAACCCCAGCCATATGCTCAAACACTCCATGATATCTATCCCAGTGGTATGACTGCCTATACTTCATCCGCTCTATCGCATCCTGACGTATCTCCATACGACCCATCCTATCATATAAATCCTGCATAGATGCTCTCGGAGGTCTAGAGATACCAACTCTAGGCATACTCGGCTGTGGGTCTTCGGGAATAAGTTTGCCATCAGAATTGATCAAATCTCTAGGCGTAGTTGTATCCAAATCCCTACAATAAATTGGAGCACATAGACTCCTCACCACATCCTCAGTTAACACTCTGCATTTCCTAGCAAGCTTTGAAATAAACTGTCCACGGCAAATTTGACTCTCTTTTTGAGTCCCACCTCCTTTCTTTTTCATCCATTTTGCAATCACCCAAGCTACATTCGCATATCCATTTTGGTGCCTAGCATCAAACATACTCAGAAGCCACAAATCATTCTTTTGTACCTTGTCATACCCAGTCGTCCTTTGACATAAACTGTAAGTGATCATTTTGTGGATCACCCTCAAAATTGGGTTCCTAATAGTAGAAGTGTGACTCCTAGACAAACTAAGGTTTTCCTCTCGACTAATGCTCAACCAATAATCTGTAGCATTAAAATTATCATCGCTACGTAATCCTCCTTCAAAGTAAACATTAAAACCATCCTCCTCTAGCTCAACTGCTTGGTATAATCCCAATCTACGAGCAAACTCCAACAAAGTCAAACTGTGGGCACGTCCACCAAGTCTAAACCTGATGATCTTCTTTGATTGCAATTCATCATCGGCACATACTTCATCAAACTCATAGGTAGAATAAAACTCATGGCAAAATTTGGCATAGATTGGCTCATTGATATTAAAAGCTATAATCCAAGCTACCGAAGTAAATATCTCTTCCTCTGATTCAGCTTCTCGCACCCTAATTCTCAACATATCATCAATTTCTCCATCACAACCCATTCGGTTTAACACATCCCAGTTTACGATACAAGGCGAGTAAATGTGTCTAGGAAGCAATTGGGCCAATCTAGTGTTGTACCTAGACTTAGCATCTCGGGTGCATCCTTCCCATAGCAAAAACTCATGGTGAACTTGTGGAAGCAATAACTCTTCCACAGTTTCATTTCTTGAGCGTTTGGATCGTGACGATCCGGCTTCTCCATCGTGTGTTCCTGAAGTCTACACATAAAAAACAATCAACAATAAAGTTATGGTTATGTTAGAAATGATTTAGCACGATTGGTGAGTGTTTTGATGGTTTTTAAAATAATTTGTTACTCTCTGAGGTGTAATGTGCGGCACACTTCTTTGAAGTGCGGCGTACTTCCTGGGAATATAAGAAAAGTGCGGCGGTTTTAGTGAAAAA
Organism: Tanacetum coccineum; assembly: GCA_026074375.1. Lineage (NCBI taxonomy): Eukaryota > Viridiplantae > Streptophyta > Magnoliopsida > Asterales > Asteraceae > Tanacetum > Tanacetum coccineum. The sequence continues at coordinate 19,498 of BQNB010115609.1, forward strand.
CCGGCGTACTTTTTGGGCTGAAAAAGGATAATTACGAATTTTATGATTTTTCAATATGTAATTTTAAATATAAATTCATAATATGAACAATGCACTTTCAGATTTAATCAATATCATGCATGCATGGGTTAAATGATTCCTAAATATCATAATTCTAAGGGCTAAATGTTCATACGAAATATGGATTCTGGATTTACTAATCTAATTATACACAACCCTAATAATCAAGAATTAAACGAATTAATAATAAATAAGTTTAAGGAATGAAATCAACATACCCTAGGCATGATTACAAGATTGATGGATTAATTTTTTGAAGATTTTTCTTTGTTTTTGATAGAAACCCGGCGGTTTTTGTGTTTGAGTGTGTGAGTAAGGTTTTTATAATAAGTTTAAGTCGTGTTTGGGAAGTTTTATTTGTGAATTCCATTCAAAAGTGCGACGTACTTTATATTATATATATATATATTTAACTCATTATGCATAAAATTTAAACATAACTCCAATCTATAATAATTTAGATTAATCTAATATCATATATCATATATCAGATTAATATCCGTACATCAAATGTAATCCATTATGGATTATTCATATGATTTTTATTTTTATATAAAATAACATGAAACATAAAGAGGGAGTATATAGCTACTCCTTTATTCCAAGCTGATATAGTATTTTATTCCATAAACCAGTTGGGCGACATGATATCACTCAACTTGTGGTACTTTGATAATTTTTGGTCCGTTTTCTTTGTTGTGAACCCTTGTAGATAAACGTTTCCATATGGATCAGTTATCCTTATTTTCGTTCTCCATTGCCCTGTCGCTTCTTCTTCTTTAGTATATGAGCCTTTATAATCAGGCTTCCAATTGACTTGTTTAAGTGGTGCTGGTAATGAGCCAAGGAAGCTAACTGCTTTCTTCCAAACACTAATTTTTCGGAACGGGTTTGTTGCCCATTGTATAGCTGACTCACGATCCTCAGGGTTGGTACAGTTCAGATATGGAGCAGGTCTTGGGCCGTATATTGGTGCTCCGAACTTATTTCTCTTTATCACATACTCCTCCTCATCATCACTATCACTTTCTGCATTTCTCATATAATCTGACCTTGCAGCACGGAAGGTTTGGTGACAAAACCCATCAAAGGTTGAAAAAATTCTATCTGAGGTATTTATCATACCACCCATCGTACGCAAGAACCCTCGGCCAACAACTATCGGTGAATCACGATCAATCGGAATATCCAGGATTAGGAACTCGGCAATCAAAGTAGTGACTCCTACTTGACAAAGAACATTAGATAGCTTTCCCATTGCTTCTGCCTGAGTGTGGTCTATCATCGTGATCCCTCTATCTTCATTTTTCAAATCATCCCTTCCTAACTGCTCATAGATTTGGTAGGGCATAGTGTTCATGTCCGACCCAGTATCTGCCATTGCATTTTTGTTAACTTTCCCTTCAAGTCTAATAGGAAAAATGAAAGCTTCAGGATCGTTTTTCTCCTTTAATGCTTCCCCTTGAATCCTTTTTACCGCATCTTCGTCTTCTTTCACCGTCTTTCCAAATAATTTCACCTTATCTTTCCAGATTTCATCGAGTATTTTCTTGTATTTATCATGGTAGGCCATCGTCTCAATTACTGGCCTCTCTTCTTCTAGTACATCATATCTTTGGCCAATTCTGATTGCCAATTCCTCCTTTTCCGCCTCTTCCTGAGTTAGATGTCTCCCAGCTAACGAGGACGGTCCAATATCTTGATAAAATAGATTAAGGTTCTCCATTGCTTTCTTTTTGTTTCGGCTGCTCTTCCCCATCTTACACACTAATGGAGGAATTTCTTCTCCAAACTTTGGTACATCATTAATGTGTCGTTGTATAGGTGTTATTTATGATTATCAGGTTTTACATTTATATTTAGCCGACTAACCTAAAGACATCACTTTAACGGGCAGAGTACCCGGTCAAGATGTAGCTTCGCGGTAAGTAGGATGTCGAACACTAAGAGTGAGAGTTAACCAATTATTC
>BQNB010115610.1:0-20049 GCA_026074375.1 Tanacetum coccineum
AGTAAATGCGTATCGGACTAAAATAAATAGTGATCATTAATATAGTCGTACAATGACACGAAAATGAGAAATGTTACATACCCTATATTTATATATTTATATATTTATTTATATTTATATATATTTATAAAAGGTGTGGTCAACGATTTGATCAACACTTTTCTTCAAATTAATGCTCTTAGACTCTTGTCTGCTAACACTTTTAGACTTCTCTACTCCTATGGAATTGAAAGGAATCATGTTAGTTTTTGCAAGCGGTGTTTGTGTTCCTGTTGTTTTTACTCGATACATTCCTCGTGCAACGACATTTGCGTTACTTTTGACTCGTTCAAGCTTATGTGAAGAACATGAAGTGACACGTTTTGACAAATCTTGTTTGGCATCAATCTTAGAAACAAACTTAGACTTTTGATCTTTCTTTTTATTCATCAGTGTAAAACACATAAGCTTTCCTAAAACTGAAGACTTATCAAACTTAGTATTTACATTCTTCCCTTTTCAACAGATTTTAACTTAGCTTTTAGCTTAGAAATTGGCATCAAAAGATCTTGATTCTTAGATCCTACGTCAGCATATGCATACGTATTTTGATTGACATTATCAATTAATTCATTAACTCCCTTTGATGTTGAGCCCGTGTCGTTTTGATTAAATTAAAATTCTTTTGATATTCAAGTTTCACATTTTCTCTTTTTTCGATTAAAGACTCAACTTGAAAAACCAACGACTTGTTATCATCAATTTTCCCCATTTTTGACTTCCAAGAGTTATCACAATCATTTTTCTCTTTTTGATTTTATAATTTAAATTCAAAATCAATGCTTTGAGCCTGACACCTTTGAAAAACATTTTCAAGAATTACAATCCTTTTTAGCAAATTATCTTAAACATCTGAATACACAACGCAATTCCTAAATTCTTTTGCAAAGGTAGCTTCCAAAAGTTGATCAATCTCATTTTGAAAAATTTCATGTTTCTTTGATGTTTCATAAACTTCACTTTCCATTGACTTAAAAACATCTAACATTTCTTCTACTTCTTTTGTAAACTCCTCTTTAATTACTTTTGTCCATTGTGACGACCATCAAAATTTCAGTTAGCAACTGTTAGTGTTATGTAATGTTCATGTCGTATTTTACTTTCATTGATTTCATTTTAAGATTTTTCAGGTCATTTTGTGCATAACTTTCTATTTTTAGAAACCATAGTCTAGAAATGTGCCTTATACGTACGATCTCAAGAAAAATGTTGTTAGGTAAACAATATGCACAAAGATCATTAGAACAACGTCAATAATCATTAATAAATATAAGTCATTCAATTTTATTAACTTAGGTCACTTCGCTCTTTATATTTTGCAAATCTCCCGGTAATCCCGATATCGCGCGTAAACCTTACGTTTATACACTTACACTTTAATAACGAACTTAAAGACTTCAAATTTACCTAAGCATATAAATTCAATTTAACATCCCTAATTAGACTTCATACATTAAGAAACGTTTTTCTCACTTTACACTTATACATTTATACATTAAATTTCCATATTTACACTATACCTTTTCTTATTTAACAAATACACTTAATATAACACATACACACTAAATAATAAAGAAAAACTCAAAATCCCTCTTTCCTTCCCCTTGATTTGTACGCCACCCTCACCACCCACCTAAACCAATCACAAGTGTTGCTTCTCCTAACAAATTTACTAAACCTATCTTCCCACAAGCCATCAAGCACATTTCCTCACAAGTCATTATTTCAATTCACACACTTTCTCTCTCTTTTATTTCTCTCTAAAAAACCCGCATCCTGTCCTCCTTTGGCTCATTTAGATCGGCCAAAACAAAACACCACATAAACACCATGAAAAATCTTGTTTAACACAAGAATAACAGTAAAAAGGGCTTGTTTAATAATCCTTTACAAGCTTCTTGGTTCATTTTTCACTCAAAGCACCATCTTGGAGAGGTGAATCATCTCAACCTCATCTTAATCTTGTCATTTTTGTGGTACTGTCATAGGTTAGATAAGGGTACAAGATGGCTTGTGCCTATCGTGTACCCAAAAAGTGCCTTTTAGGGCTTAAACACAAGCTTTTGTTACTCTCCTTTTGTTTTAATCTTTAAAAATATTAGGCTACTGTAAAAATGAAGTTAATATACTCTAAAAATGATGGTAAACTAATTATAGGTTGGGTTTGGGTGATTTGGAGGTCTAAATGACAAAACTAGTGGTGAAAATATACGTAAAAACAATGATTATTTTCTTAATCGAAGGTTGTTTTGAACATGCAATGAGTCTATCTTTTTCTAAATTAACTATTGGTTTGGACACTTAAAAATGTTCTTGAGATAGTGGTGATAATGGTATAAGAATGGTCTTGGTGTTTTTGAGGGTTGGATGATGAAACTAGTAGAATAAATTACATGAAATGATGATTTTTTTAGTCGTATTGAACAATTTGGGAGTCATAGATTAAAATGGGATTTTTATTCATGATGATACTGAGTTTGCCACAATCTTACACTCTTAATATGGTCTTAAAAATGTTATGAGACTTGCGTTGGTGGGTTGGATATTGAGGTATAGAACTAGTAGCATAAAATGTGGTTAAAAATCGTGTTTTTGAACTAAATCGGGTCAAATCTTTTACATGCATAAACTTGGATTTTGTGGGAATCAACTACTGGTCATTTTCAATAAAGAGGATGTTCATATGGGTCAAAAATAGTGTTGGGACTTACTTGGGTCATTTTAGGTGTTTTGGGTATAAATGGGTGTATGCAAGTTTGGTAAAACCGTAAAAGTGGGCTGTGATTTTTGAGTACTCTTGTTTAGGTCATAACTCAATGATAAAAATAGCTTTTGATGTGTTTCAAAAGCCTAAAGTTATCTAAAGAATGTCTAATTTCCAAAATGTCAGGAGTCAAGTGTTGAAATTGAGATTTGGTCAGTTAAAATACAAAAATGGTATAGGTAAGTGATTATGAAAATTGTAGAATGATTTTGTTAAACAACTTTAAAAATCTATAACTAAATCATAAAGAGGCCTTTTTACTTGATTTCAACTCTTATGGTTTTGTAATAATGTTAAATTCACATAAATGATAAGTTTTAAAAAATTAAAACCTTATTTGGATGAATATCCAACTGAATCAAAAAGGGCATGATCAAAACAGTCCATAATCGCAGAATTAGTCAGGTGAACGATTTTGAGCATAAATCTTTCATACATGCATAAAAAAGCTTTGAATTTTTTTTAAGCTTTCTTTAAGATATGTACTACATGTTTCCTGAAGACCAGAGGCGCAATTCATTTTTAAACCCATTTGATGACCTATACAAAATGATATGTCCAGAACTGGCCCATTTTACTTAGTAAGGGCATTTTGGTAATTTAAACCCATGGAAAGGTCTATAAAATTTTGTGTAGACACCTAAGTTACTGTAATAATATATGAACAGAGGACTAAAATCATAAAAACCTTTAACTTGGTTAGCAGGACATCAGAAGTGGACTAAAATCCAGGACATAAATTGGTAAAGTTGGCTGGTGAACAAATGGAACACTTAGCACTAATAATGAATAATGAATAAGTTTCTTTATATTCAAGCATATCGTTAGGACCTAAATAGTGCCTCATCGTATGTCATAGGTCGTAATTAGAAGAGAGCGTTTGATGGGTTCTCCTCGTTTCTCTCATCAATTAATACTCTACATGCCCCTTCCCCCAGCCACCACCTCCCCCCCCTACACAGTGCGTCGATAATCGAAAGATGTTTAGCACATCATGATAGGACTTTAGCAATTAGAATCAATATGAATCATTTTATTATCCGATTTACATGTTATAACACTTCTCTCCCCCGTCAAAAAGTAAGAAACTTGTGAATGTTTTGATCTAGATTGGACTAAAAGTAGCTATCTCCCCCCTCAAAGATGATAGTGAAATAGCTCAAATATCAATGACATTTAAAATAAATCCTTTAGAATACCTAGAAAGGAAATATACTGCAAGCTGTCCTTGAACTTGTAAGCGGTGGTCGTGCAAACTTTCAGCAAGAGAATCAGCAATCAATACGTCCTTTGACCTGCACAACTGTCAGAACAACTGATTCTCCCCTTCAAACAATGACCCGATCAATTTGATTTGTTACCCAACATGTTTGAATAAAACAAAGTGTTTATGAAAAAATGGTTTCGAGCTTTGACAACTTCGTTCTGTAAAAAATAATTGCACTGAACGTACACTAAATCTCTGGTTACGACCGGGTTACAGTCCGAAATAACTGCAAGCCATATACTAAAAAAAATTATTTTTTTATTTATTTTATTTTTTTTTTTACATGTTTTTTTTTTAATAAACACAATAAAACAATGTGAAACACTATAAATTGTTACCCGAGACACAGACTCATCCTGTAGGTTCCTTCAAGTCTCTGGTGACATTTGTTTAACTCCTAGCATGTAGTAAGTGTTCAAGCGTCTCGTCGGTAGATGCCTTCGTAAAAATGTCAGCCAGTTGTAATTTTTCTCCACGAAACACAACTCAACAACTTCCTTTCAACTGTTCTTTGATAAGTGGTGACGTAGATTATTGCTTAGCGCGTGTTGACCACTATTACTAAGCATAGAGCAAGTACATTGATTGTCACAATACATCGAAATTTGTTGAACGCAATCCAAAGTCTCAAGCAGTTGAAGCGCATCTAGAGATTTAGCACACACCTGATAGGCGATTATTCACCACTGTAGGTGTAATGGCGGTACTTTTCTTTTCTGCTTTTTGGATGACCACCTAACAAGCTCGATTCCATGAAATTGAGCTGAACCAAAGTACTTCTCCGTGTGCATGACATCCTGCATAGTCAGCATCTGCAAAAGCATTTAGTTCAAAGCCGGATTCCTTCGATACACAGACCCATGTGCAATTTCCTTTAAGGTAGCAAAGATCCCTTATACAGTAGGGTGCATTTCCAGTAGCTTAGCCTTTATCGTGCACACATACAAACAGCAAAGAACTATGTCAGGTCCTACCGCACTAAATACATAAGGGAGCCAACCATACCACGAAATCGGTAGGATCAATTACTTTCCTCCCTTATCTTCATCAGGTTTGGGAGCTCATCACGTTTCACCATTGGTGTGGGCAAGGGTGTGCAGATTCAAAACAAACTTTTTCAGATTTCCTGATCAATGGATTGGTAGATAAAGATGCCTCTGGGATTTGAGAAACTTTATTCCTAAAAAAATGACATTTGTCCCATCATCGACATCATGAAAGTTTGATCATATTTCAAAAGCAAATAATTTTGCAGCTTTGGGGTTAGTAGAGGCAAAATAAATATCATCCTACATAATTTATACAGTAGAAGATGTTTGCCTGCTTTTCCTCAGTGAAATTAAGTAAGGATCGACCACGCCTTCGAAATCCGACTTGATTAAAAACGCTGATACTTGTCATACCACCAACGTGGCGTGTTTAAAGTCCATAAGACTTTCTTGAGCGGTACAGCGATGGCGATGGATGCTCTGGATCTAACAAATCCTTCGGTTGACTGACATAGACAACTTCATTCAGTTCGCCGTTGAGGAAGGCGTTTACGTCCTCTGAAGATAGACCATGGCATACTTGCTGCGTGAGGCAATGAAAGGGTTTTCCCTTGATTGCTTCTAATCGAGCAACACGGAACAAAGATTCATCAAAACAATGCCAGCTTCCTACGATAACATTTTCGCCACTAAGCCGAGCTATTGTTTTCAACAAGTCTCCATATTCATATCAACTTAATACTTGAAAATCCATTTGAGCAGGATGATAAAATATTATCTGGACAGGTACAAGTCCATACACGTGATGTTCAAACCATAATTTTCTCCCTGCATAGCCTCAATCCAGCACATGCTCTGAAGCTTTGCTTATAATCTTTGGTTTCAACCTGATTAAAATTCAATGAAGAAACACCACATTGCGACGGTTTCTACTGTGATCCGGTAGAGACGGGCGGGTCTTAATCCCAATAATGGTTCAAGCGGATTGTGCCTTGAGTCCACTTTGCACTGATAATTGGGTTGTTGGAGTAACATCGATATTGACAGAAAGTTTGAAGACGATGGCTACATGATTCGGCTTCCGGAGCATCATAGGTATCAACACATTACTGTCAACAGATCGAAACAGTGTTTCACATCAGCAAATCTACTAGTGTCTGGAGAGAGTATTTGAATGAGGCCAAGAGGCTTTCCATATCTGCAAGTATTGCCTCCTAGATAACTGTTGTGGAAAATAACCATTGGCAGTCACGGGTGCCGTGCAGCAAACATAAACCGAGTTATCGGAACAACCGGAGGTAGCCGAAACAACCTCATCATCATCAAACCATTGAAACAAATCCGGCTACCTGGTTCTTTTGTAGAGTACACTAGGGGTTCTGGTCTTTTACTATGTAAGAACGGATGTCGATATTATTAGATAGGTTCCCTGTCTGTAACAGTAAGTTCATTCTGACTTTTGACACAGAATTCATCTGATGAGTGGCAAAAGGGAGGTAGATATTCCTGAACTGTTTTGAACAACTGTCAATCCTCGGTAAGTTCATCGAAGGCAAACATTAATGTTTCTTGAATCTTGCCAATCTTTTGTTGTAGATTTCGGTAACGCCTTCTTGGTGTGTGCATAGCCCACATAGAACTATATCTGCTTATGCTTTGATTTACCAACGTTTTCGTAGTCATTGGTAGGATACACAAGGAACTCCAAATAATCGAAAGTACTGTAATTAGTATTTGCTTGTTCCTGTATATATTTCTTTCTCTTCTTTCTGATTTTTTTTTCTTTCTTTTATATTTTTTTCTTGTTTCTTTTTTATTCTTATATTTTTTCTTTTATTCTTTTATTTCTTTTACATGACAATCCTTTCTTTCCTTCACATCATAATAGGTCTTATCCATGAAGCGTGTGTACAAGTAACGATTAAGAGTATTACACCAGTGGCTACTGCTTCAGCCCATAGATATGGGAGCTTTCGCAAAGATGAACATAGGACGAGCAGCTTCACATAAGATTCGTTCCGTCTTTCTACAACCCGTTCTGTTTGGAACCGAGTACGCTCGTTGCATGAGAAATACCAACACTCTCAAACCAACCACGATGTCTTAATTCACAAACTCCGTTCCATTAATCTGTTCCACAGCGAACTTACATTGAAAGCTTCTCTGAGTCCTTCACAATAAACTTCTCAAGTAATGCACTTGAGGAGATTGTCATCCTTTGTTCGAAAATCTTACCCACCAAATATGGTGTAATCATCCAACTTTATTTTTAATTTTTCACCAAAACATAACTAGTCTTGATGGAGTCTTTCCGTTGAAACTTTCCTGTTCTCTTGGTCCCAGAGTCCATTGTATAGTATGGAGAACTTCAGTATTGGTAGTTTTGTTGCCTTTATTGGAGTGATCTTTCTCTTTTTACCATGTGACAAGATGGACACAAATGGTCTTTGTCATATTTCAGCATGGGTAAACCGCTGACAAGATTATTTCTAGCCAATTCGTCAAGATCCCAAAAATTTCAGAAAAATAGTCAACCGACGAGCCCATAACCATGACTTCGTGAAGAGGCTTTGTAAGCAAGCAAAACTGTGAAGCTGACTATCATATCAGTCAGTGAGATGAGTACAGGTTGGTGTCCGTGAACCTTTGAGAGATCCACCATATCGTAGTTGCGGATATGTGAACATGAATGTTGTCTGAATGCTACTTCTAAACCACCATCACAATACTGTCCTACAAGAAATAGGTTTGTGCTTGAGTCCTTCAACATAAGAGACTCGAGAGATGATAGTGTCACCCATTTATAGTCACCCTAGACAATGATCGCTAGCATATTCATCCATTGCCAAATCCACTGTACCAATGAACGATGCTACAAAGTGGATAGAACGCCGCACGATCACACCGTCCATTTCTTGACACCAGAATCCAAAGACCATAGAACAATTTGTACTAACCTCATTGACTTGACGGTTCTGCAACTAGTGATGACAAGTTGGCCATAAAGCAATACAGCAATGGGACCATCATCCACTCAGAGTCATATGCATCTCATGATTGGCTTGATACATGTTTGTTGTAGTCAGTGCCTGAGGTGATCATAATGGAGCGGTCATTCCAACATCAGCGAGGAATGCTTCATCTATCAGCATCCAAACATCTCCTTTCTCTTTAAGCTTCCATCAGTAAAAGCTTTATCTTTGAAGTACTGAGAGTTCCCATCGTTACCTCTTGGGCTCTTACACCTGCCTAGCAACATGTCCTTTCTCTTGCCATGTAACATATCACCCTTCTTGCCTCCTAAGCACCTGTAATTTCCAGACATACCTGGAGATTTCTCTGAATTGGTTCAGAACAATGTGCCATTCATGCCAGTAAATAGCATGAGTCTCGTGAGTTGAAGAAGTCCTAGCTGGTTTGTTGGTTTGGGGGAAACTGCTTTTTGGAAACCACTTAAGAATTAGCATTCTGAGTCATAGTGGCCATCAAAGCGTCCTAGAGACTAAGCAGTAGTTAGAGGACAGAAGTGTAGGGTGATGAAAAGAGCAGGTTCAAAGATGTGGTGTGATCAACATAGGCCAGTGGATCAACAATACTTGTAGACTGCTCCTGTTTCTTGAAGTCTTTTTGGCAAGCTCGTAGGGTTTTGAATGATATAGATTCTGAACATAAGTTGGTTGAGATAATCCATGTTCTGCTTGACCATTATCACACTATACTACACCCAAATAGGCTGGAAGATTGTTGACAAATTTAGTGTTCATCTGATGAGTAGGGATTTCAAGCTGAGTAATCTTCATATCATTCACAAGCTTGTGGAAACGCACAAAGTAGTCATGAATGGACTCATTTCCAATGCACAAAGCGGTCGTAACTCTCAACAGATCATCTTCCTTTGTTGAAGAGTCCTACCTGATCCTTGCATAAGCATTTCACATTATCCCAATCTCCTTTGCAGGCTTTCTGATTGAGTATGTTGAAGATGTTCGGGAGACCTTGATTGAGAATGAATTCAGCGTGATAGTATCCAGCCATTTGAGCTGTTTCTCGTCATTGAACTCAGAGTCAAGCTTCTTCCTAGGTGCGGGCATAACAGTAGAATTAGCAGGTGGAGGATCAGTGACCATCGGGAGGGCAGGTCCATTCTGGATGATTTCATATCAGACTTGCCATGGGTTTGCACTCGAATGACCTGTTGTATACGAGATCTTCCATGATTCGTAATCAATTTCAACCAACAATGTGGACGATTAATCGTGCAACCAAATAACTTTTGTTTCTTCATTGGTGCCATTGATTAACGTTGTTTATGAATGATCTGATCTTAAGTGATGTGATTTGATGACTTGGTGTGAGTTTGTGATTTGCCGGGTAATTTTTTAAACATAAAACTGTTTTGAGGGCCTAAATGACTCCGAAGCCAAAAAATGACAAATCTGGCTCCTCTCGCTAAAAAAGAAAGATCTTGACCGTTGGCCCTTTTTCGGACTGTATAAAAAATTTCGGAACAATCCGACACAAAATTATTTTTGCATTTCGATCGTCTAGTCGTTCGTCTAGTTACGATCGACTCGTTTCGATCGCTTGTTCATCCACTCGTTCAGAAAACAAAAATATACAAGAAAGGAAGGTTAAAAAGAAATAAAATAAATAGAAAAACAAAAAGAAAGAAAGAAGGTAAAATAAAAAAAAAAATAAGGAGCGAAAAGTAAAAAAAACTCAACAAAACCAATAACCAAAAGATAAAAATAGGACTCGCTTGTTTCGATCCACTCGTTCGAATCGCTGTTCATTCCACTCGTTCGATCGCATTGTTCGAATCCGTGCTCGTGATCTGATCGCTGTTCGATTTCCTTCTAGTTCGATCCTTTGTATCTGACATCCACTTTGTTTCGAACACGCTTGTTCTGATATTCCTTCTAGTTCAAAAAAAAAAAAAGAATCCCTTGTCGAATCCACTTGTTCGAAAGGTTAAATTTGAGAGCTATTTATTATGTTTTAATCGTGTTCGGTCCTTCTATTCGGATCAATCTGGTCGATCGAATCAGAAATACAAAATCCGCACAATCACACATCAGTGCGATGGATCAAACACATCACTTGTATCACATCCCCTCCAAAAGCCCCCCAGCGAACCCCTGTCGCGATGTCTTGATTTCCACTCGTTCGATCCACACACGAATTCCCGACTTCGCTCGAAACAACTAAAAACCTCGTTCGAATCCCACACGTCTTTTAAACACTTTTCGAACCAAAACACAAGATTTGATTGAAATAGGATTGTTAATATGTGGCAAAACAAAGAAAAAAAAATAACTAGAATCGTTGAATTTCTAACAGATGGTTTGATTGACATAGTAATAAAACATAAACATCTTGAATCAAGAATCAAAACAAACAAAAAGCATAAACCCCCCTTTTTTCGAGATCAAGAAAGAAAAAAATACAAACCAAATCAATACATCAATCTTGTAGGCTCTTGATACCAATTGTAGGATCCCTAGATCATTCCATAGATGAAATCACAAGATCAATGGCAATAAAAGATTAAACATTAAAGAACTTTTGATTGAAAGAAACACAAGAGTTGCTACAAACCCTTAAGATGAAAAATAAATAAATGGAGAAGCTAACCTAATTTTGACGCACCATCTTGGAGAGGTGAATCATCTTAATCTTGTCATTTTTGTGGTACTGTCATAGGTTAGATAAGTGTACAAGATGGCTTGTGCCTATCGTGTACCCAAAAAGTGCCTTTTAGGGCTTAAACAAGCTTTTGTTACTCTCTTTTTGTTTTAATCTTTAAAATATTAGGCTACTATAAAAATGAAGTTAATATACTCTAAAAATGATGGTAAACTAATTATAGGTTGGGTTTGGGTGATTTGGAGGTCTAAATGACAAAACTAGTGGTGAAAATATACGTAAAAACAATGATTATTTTCTTAATCGAAGGTTGTTTTGAACATGGAATGAGTCTATCTTTTTCTAAATTAACTATTGGTTTTGACACTTAAAAATGTTCTTGAGATAGTGGTGATAATGGTATAAGAATGGTCTTGGTGTTCTTGAGGGTTGGATGATGAAACTAGTAGAATAAATTAAATGAAATAATGATTTTTTAGTCGTATTGAACAATTTGGGAGCCATAGATTAAAATGGGATTTTTATTCATGATGATACTGAGTTTGCCACAATCTTACACTCTTAATATGGTCATTGTCGTTAAAATGTTATGACCTTGCGTTGGTGGTGGATATTGAGTATAAAACTAGAGCTATAAAATGTGGTTATAAATCGTTTTTGAATATATCGGGTCAAATCTTTACATGCATAAACTAGGATTTTGGGAATCAACTCTGTCATTTCAAGAAAGAGGATGGTCAAATGGTGTTCAAAAATAGTGTTGGGACTTACTTGGGTCATTTTAGGTGTTTTGGGTATAAATGGGTGTATGCAAGTTTGGTAAAACTGTAAAAGTGGGCTGTGATTTTTGAGTACTCTTGTTAGGTCATAACTCAATGATAAAAATAGCTTTTGATGTGTTTCAAAAGCCTAAAGTTATCTAAAGAATGTCTAATTTCCAAAATGTCAGGAGTCAAGTGTTGAAATTGAGATTTGGTCAGTTAAAATACAAAAATGGTATAGGTAAGTGATTATAAAAATTGTAGACTAATTTTGTTAAACAACTTTAAAAATCTATAAATAAATCATAAAGAGGCCTTTTTACTTGATTTCAACTCTCATGGTTTTGTAATAATGTTAAATTCACAGAAATGATAAGTTTTAAAAAATTAAAACCTTATTTGGATGAATATCCAACTGAATCAAAAAGGGCATGATCAAAACAGTCCATAATCGCAGAATTAGTCAGGTGAACGATTTTGAGCATAAATCTTTCATACATGCATAAAAAAGCTTTGATTTTTTTTAGGGTTTCTTTAAGATATGTACTACATGTTTCCTGAAGACCAGAGGCGCAATTCATTTTTAAACCCATTTGATGACCCACACAAAATGATATGTCCAGAACTGGCCTATTTTACTTAGTAAGGGCATTTTGGTAATTTAAACCCATGGAAAGGTCTATAAAATTTTGTGTAGACACCTAAGGTACTGTAATAATATATAAACAGAGGACTAAAATCATAAAAACCTTTAACTTGGTTAGCAGGACATCGAAAGTGGACTAAAATCCGGGACATAAATTGGTAAAGTTGGCTGGTGAACAAATGGAACACTTAGCACTAATAATGAATAATGAATAAGTTTCCTTATATTCAAGCATATCTTTAGGACCTAAATAGTGCCTCATCGTATGTCATAGGTCGTACTTAGAAGAGCGCGTTTGATGGGTTCTCCTCGTTTCTCTCATCCATGATAGTATTTGCATCTTTCTCACCTAATGCAACTAATAACAATAAACCCCTTTTTAAAATGTTTTACATGTTTTGAGGTGAAATGCATGAGCTATATCTTATGAACTATTTTACCACTATTATATAAACTCCTTTGTATTATTTTGCAAAAGTGATAAATTATGCTAGTGATTATTTACACAAACTCCCATTTTTACATGTTTTGGGGTGAAATGCATGAGCCTAATAGACTAAAAACATTGGTTGTTTGTTTATAACTTGCTATGTTTACAATTTATAAACTTGTACAATCTTGAACTAAGAAATACTTTATCAAACTTATTGTGTTATGATGGAACTAATTTGCGAAACTTATTTTTACCTACGTATATGTACTACTATTTTATTGGTCTAACCATGACATGGATGGCGTTCTATATCTATATTATGTTATGTGGGATCGGACAAAGTAAGACCCCGTTAGGAGCGAGCATATTAGGATTCCTAATACGAACATACGTTGTTCTGTACGCACCTCAGTTAATTGGTAGATATTATGGATAGCGCTATTTGAGGTCGGCCAACCTCTCATTCTCACAAATAGAATGCATAGTATTTACATCAGGGGCTTTTGTTGGAGCATAACACTAATATCTATGTTTATTGTGCGCATTTATATCTATATTGATTTGGAAAACTTAAATTACAACCAAGTGCATGCTTATTTAACTTGTTTTATTTTAAAAACCTGTATATATATTATACGCTACAAGTCTTGTATGGATGAAACTTGTAGCACGGTAAATTCAAATATAGTTTTGTGATTCACAAATTCTTTTGAACGACAAATATATATTAATTACATACTTACTTATATAGTTAATATATTATGTACTCACTAACTATTTTCATAGTTGACGCGCTTTCTCATTGATGGTGTTGTCGCGTAGGTGTAATTTATGCTTTCAAGTTTAAAATTTATATTTTGCTGACTTTACCTAAAATAACACTTTTCACGGGCAGTGTACCCGATCGATGGGAGTTTCGTGGTAAGTAGGGCATCGATCACTAAGAGCGAGAAACACTTTCAATTTATTAATACTTTGGTTTTTCTAATCTAAGTTAGTCTAATCTATGCTAAACCTATGTTAATCCTAAATCTAATAGATAAGGGGGTTTTCAGCCTAAGAGACTAGAACGGGTTTCGTGATGACTAAAATCAATTCAAGACACTAAAACACACGCAAGCAAATTAACAGAAGATAAAAGAGCGGTCTAGCCAAATATAAGAAAACTGTATTAACCATTATTAATCCAATCAGAACGTTGGTTTGTTTATTTAGTGCAATGATTACTTATCTCGAGGCGACATATCATTCTTAAGACTTAGGCGTTACTTCTTCCTAAGACCTAGATACGTAGAATTCTGTCACAATTAAACGCATCCGCATAAAGCATCCTTATTTGCTGATTATAATCTATCTTACGAATTAAAGCAATGGTGATCTTGTTAAACCTTAGCTCATAGAGACTTTACCCACTTACTGCTTAATGGCAATTCATACACTAGTAGTCAACTGTCCGAGTCCTTACCAATGGAATAAGAACGTACTCTATGATACCAAGGTCACCTTTTGGCTCAACTAAGCTCACTAAACTAAAGGCAAAGATTGGTCAATATTTGTGATCCTATGATTCTAGATATATAAATTGCAATATGGAGAGCTATCCCGGACTCTTAGCCTACGCCCAAACAACACCAAAGTTGCAGCGCATTAAATACATAGGACTAGACCCAGTTGAATGATAGGTCGCATACTTAAGCACGTAAACAAGTATAAATTGATAAACATAAACAAGCAATCAACGATAAATTAAGAAATCGAGATAAATAAACCAAACATTAAGATCTTCATAATAATGGCTAATACCCGAAGGTATTAGCCTTCAAACGTCATAATTAATACAAATGTAATGATTTAGCCAAGGTAAACTAACCGTGTTAATGAATAAAGTAATGATTTAGCCAAGGTAAACTAACTGAGTTAACGAATAATACCAAAAACTAAACGATTACAAGAGTATAAGAAATTACACGTTGTCTCCGAAGGAATTAATAACGTTGCTCGACCTCTTCTGCTCTTTTTGTCCTCAAAAAATTGACTTTTGTGGTTTAGATATCGAGAATATGTTTTTGCACACTTAAAAATTGTTTTTGAGTTTTCTATTTATAGGGCCTGGAATCTCGTCAATACGGCGTATCGAAAGGGTTCGATACGACGTATTAAGGGTTTCTTGGAGTAGGGACCACGGTTGATATCTTCCAGAATATTCACATACTATATCTTGAACACGGCGTATAGTATTTCTCTGGATACGGCGTATTGCTCTTGTTTTCTTCGTGTTCTTTTGGTGAGTGCAGGCACAGATACGCCGTATTTTCCTTGATGGATACGGCGTATTGGTCTTTAGAACAGTAATCTTCAAAATATCTTTGTTTAAGCTCCAGAATGCGTGCCTTCTAGTCAATCTTCACCAAGTACTCCATAATTACTGCAATTCTCAAATACAAACGATTAAGTAACAATTCTTTACAATAATTATACAAAATGGTTTAATTACATAAGATAAATGATGCTATAAAATAAACGTGATTTGATGTCATCAAATATCCCCCCACTTGAATCTTACTTGTCCTCAAGTAGCCTTTAGAAGTTTATAAAAATGTATCCCTAAGGATTTTTCCGTTAAACCAAACACCTCACGAAATAGGTAGATGAAAACACTCAAATCACTCAACTAATCTATGTGGTAACATGTAACTAATTCGCTCAATTGCTCGGTCATGACGAGTATTCTATCATAGGCTTGGCAAGGATACACATCTCCACCACTAGAGCTAAGGAGTAACAAGTTTATAGAGGTAAAATGGGTTTTTATAATAAGGTTTAAGGGTTTATCATTCTACAATCTTTCACCAAAAGTACCACACCAACAAGGAAGCTGAAGCACACATACATGGTTGTAACGACGGAATAGACATGTGTGTTTGATCACATCCTCATTTGAGTTTAACCAAGGGTTAAGATGAAGAATGATATAGGTTATGGATCTTCCAACTTTCACCAATAGTAATAAACCAACAAGGCAACTGAATCATGCATACATGGCCGTAACGATGGAATAGACATGCATGTTCGATCACATCCTCATTCGCGTAAAACCCATGGTTAATGATTAGGAAAGGGAAATAAATTGTTGTTAAATAAAAATTATGAAACAAATAGATTAAGTCTAAAATACAAGTTGCTAGACACTTTTTTCCTGACCGTTACCATGATAAAGACACAACTATTTACAAACGTCTTGATCATAGATCAAAAACAACAACCTAAGTTGGCGTTCCCGTAACGGTCAACTTCCCAATCATCCCATACTTTACATACTTTTACAAGACAAGTGGCGATATCTACCACTTTATACAATACTCTACATCGTTGACTTATAAGACGTATCAACGAATAATCGATCCTTCATATAATTCCTTCGGTAATTGCGAAACGATTATCTTCAAACTTTCCTTCTCTTTTTTGTTGCGATTTTCTAATTTTTTTTATTTTTTTTCTAAACTATACTACAAATCTCGGTGTAATTTCACCATCTTCACGATCATAATAATTCCGGATAATTCCTTCGATAATTCTTCATTCTTCGGACGTACCATTAATTGTGATGGTAGTAAAAATACATGAGTTTTGACTACTTTATACATTCCCATTTGCGATGTGCAAATTCTTCTAACCATACCAAAGATAGATGAGTTTTTACTACTTTACACTTTAAGCAACTAGCAACTATAAATGGACTTAATCTAACAGGGTAGGCTAAGGTGTAAAGGTGTAACGAAACAAATAGTTGGTGTAATTCCTAAAGGATTGGCTCTACGGGTTGTTCTAGGGGTATCTTACTCTTATAGTGAGAGTAAACAAAGGGTTTATACGGGGGTTAACTAACCAGTGTAGTTAGTTAATAAACAACATGTATAGGCTTTTTGGGTGTAATCCTAAAAATTTACCAATTTAAACAAGTTACTCCATCTAAATCCATAGTACTCATCACTGTGATCTCTTAAACATGTTAGCGTCCATCTAAATCCATAGTACTCATTATTGTGGTCTCGAATAGATATACCAAGCCTACAGCTTCCTTCGTACCTAAACTAGGGTTTTGGACACCCCCGTCATTCTGAGCTGACACCGCATCATTTGTAGGAAACAGATCCCCACATTCAGCCCCCTCCTCCGAATTTAACACCGAAAAGGCATTAGATATCGAAGTACTTTTATCACCACATGCAAGTGATGCATTCTTATCTTGGTACCTACGGTTAATTTAAACTAAACTAAATAAACTGTACAGGATACCAATACGCCGTATCTATAAACTGGAATACGCTGTATTAAGAAACCTGTAAAAAGTATCTAAATACGGGTCAGTTTGTTAAATACGCTGTATCATGTGCATGAATACGCCGTATTGACAGAATTGACAATAATGTTTAAAAGTGCATAAAAATAAAGGACTGATAACGTTCAGACATTCAATACGTCGTATGGTATGGAGCGGATACGCCGTATTGATGTCTAGGAAGACAGACTTGATAAAAATAAATAACAATCCGGTTTGTCTCCCGGGAAGCACTTTTGTTTACAGCGAAGTCTTTAAGTTAGACTTTTTCTTTAGCTTCTCTTCATTCCATCTCATGCACGCTAATGTGCCCGCATGTGAGCCATTCTTCCATCTCTGCATCTCCGGACATATTTGGGTCCTAAGTTCAAGACCCCCTTGTAGAAACTCTTGAGCTTTTGGTATGAGTGCGAGATCCTATTCATCTTATCTTCTTCACTTACCTTCAGTAATGGTGGGATCTTGTTGCATTGTTTATTAGTGTGGTGTTTAAACCTAGGATGTGATCGCACCATTTAGTAAGTAACTTATTTATTACCATTGTGAATGGTAATCATTCCATCGAACCGTCTTGCTTTAATTCTAACTTCTCTTAAAAATGGTTTGCCAAAAATAATATCGCCCATTCCTTTATCACGATAAGCATCCATATCTTCTAAAACTGCAAAATCTGTTAAGATAGAAAAAGTTCCAACAAAGATAGGTATGTTCATTAAAGCTTCAACTACATTATTTCCCTTGTATTCTAATTTGTCCTTCATTATAGAATTATGAAACTTTTTGGAGATCACATTTACGTACAAGATAGGGAAAAATTAGCGTGTAAGAATTCAAAACCTATCATGCAAGAGAGCTTCAAGTTGTAGGCAAAATCAATACGGATCTTCTTATCGTGGTCGCAATCACTAGGATATCCAAAAATTTAGCTAACCATTCTAGCATCATTCCTAGCTCTAAATTCCTCAACTACCTCACCTTCCTCAATGGTGGGCATTAAATCATCAACTTGATCTCTCCTAAGCTCTAATGGTACATTAAGATCATTTAGTTCTATGTAATCCCTAAAGAAAGGGTCACCAAAGTCTCTCCCATTAGCCTAGCTTCTAAATCAAGTTCGATTCTTTCTCTCAAACCTAACATGTAGACCCTCTTAATTAAACTACTAGCAAGTTTAACACTTTTAAAAATAATTATTTCTTCCCCAACTCTCAAAGTAATCTTCCTTTTGAAAACATCAATCTTGGCGTGGGCAGTAGACAAAAATGGTCTTCCGAGGATTAAGGGCACTTTGATATCCTCGGGCATATCTAGAATTATAAAGTCTACAGGGAAAACAAATTTACCAATGCCTACTAGCACATTTTCAGCAATTCCTTTTGGATATTTCACAGTCCTATCTGCTAATTCAATTGTTAACTTAGTGTGAGCTAATTCACCTAATCCTAAGTTAAGGTAGGTCGAGAGAGGCATAACACTAACGCTAGCTCTTAAGTCAGCAAGGGTATTATCAAAGCAAACATTATTAATAAAGCAAGGTAAAGTAAAACTCCCTAGGTCTTTCTCCTTTATGGGTATGGATTTATTGATATGTGAAGCTTTAGAGTAAGCTTCCGAGAATTGTGGTCCATATGATCCCTTCTTTTCTTCATAGTAGTAACCATTCAAACGACTTAGAAATGGAATTGTCATTTGTTTTGTCTCGTACATCAGTGTACGGTTTTGTCCAGTGGATACGACGTATTGGGAGGATCCCATACGGCGTATCGGGTATGAATCAGCTTCAATAATAGTCGAGATTGAATTGACTTGATCTCTCGGGTTCGCTTCAATAGAGCTAGGTAGACTTCCAAATCCTCTTTCCTGTAGTATCTTGCTCATTTGCCCGATTTGAATCTCCAAAGTTTTAATTGATGCTCCTTGGTTCCTTATGGTAGCATCCGTTGAAGCTCAGTTTTCTTTGATCAAATTGGAGTTATCCTCACGTCTTTTGCTAATTCACTCATAAACTTGCTCAGGGTGTCTTCCATAGATTGCCTTCGTTCTTGGTACGAAGGGTTGGCGTTGTTCCTTTGGTAGAACCCCAGAGCAGTTGCTCTATATCCCCCTCCTTGAAAAGGTGCACCAAATTGAGTATAGTAAGCTTCTTTGAGGGGTTTCCCTTCTTCCTTGAGTGGACAATCTTTGGTGTAATAGGGACCTTTACATTGTTCGCATCCTACTTGAGCGACATAAACTTTTTCATTCACGTTCTTGATTTCTCTTCCAAGATTGTTAAGTTGTGCTTTTATTGCTGCTAATCCGTCAGAAGTTTCAGTACTTCTAGTCCTTGATGTTCCATTGTGCCATTTTTGAGAGTATTCAGCCATTTCTTAGATGGCTACTTTCGCATCAGCATCAGTCTTTGATGGTATGGCTCCTCTTGAATCAAGAATTTGTCTAGTTGGAACATCCAATCCATTATAGAACAAGACTACCTCCTGCATTTATGTTAAATAGTATTAAGGACACTTCATCAAGAGTTCTTTAAATCGCTCCCAAGCTTGATAGAGGTTTTCATGCGGTTCTTGCTGAAAGTTGTTGATCTCCTCTATTTTCTTTGCAGTACGAGCATGTGGGCAATATTTTCTTAGAAACTTTGTCTTTAGATCTTCCTAAGTGGTAATCAAACCAGATAGTTTGTTTCTTAGCCAACAAATTACGGCACCAGTTAAAGACATAGGATCACTTGGTCTATAGTAATATTAGGGATGTGGAATAAATCCACGATCTCAAGAACTTTCTCAATATGTTTGTTCGCATCTTCATGATCCGAACCACTGAAAGTGTTGTATAACACCCC
The DNA here is from genome assembly GCA_026074375.1 of Tanacetum coccineum. NCBI lineage: Eukaryota > Viridiplantae > Streptophyta > Magnoliopsida > Asterales > Asteraceae > Tanacetum > Tanacetum coccineum. Next base: position 19,724 of record BQNB010115610.1, read on the forward strand.
CATTTTTGACATATAGCAGCAGAAGCTAATCCAGGGTATTATTTCATAGTACAACAGTCATAATCATAGAAAACGACTTAAAAGAGACGTTTTTAAAAGATAAGTTATCATTCATTATTTCATCAGAGTTTTTACAAACAGAGGTCCCAAAATCTACATGAAAACATAAAGTTTGAATGATAACAGTTTAGCCATGCTCAGTTACCTGAGATAAACATGCTAAAAAGGTCAACACAAAGGTTGATTGAAATTCATAGGTTTATAGTAAACAGTTTGAATACAAGTTCAATAGTGGGTTACGTTGTTATACACCCATAAGTGTAATA
>BQNB010115611.1:0-21527 GCA_026074375.1 Tanacetum coccineum
AAATTTTTAAGTCTTAATATCTAGTTTTGTTTTCATAAAAAAAATAGTTAGTTGATTAAAAATATTTTGACACGAATGTAGGCTTTCAGTTTATGAGAACAAAAGTAAATTTTGACCCGACCGGTTTTATATCTTAGATTTTCTCCTTAACGTATATAGATTGAATTTTGCTAATCTTTTATACAAGGAGTTATAAAAAGCGAGTCTAGCTTAAAAAAGTCAAGACTTTGCAAGTTCCCATAATTGATTTTAAATATGCGAAGGTCGATTTATTAGAATTAAGATTGTTGCCAGTGCCGATCTTAATTCGCTAGGCTAAGTATTCACGAGTTTCTTTATTAGAAATTTTAAATTGTGAAGAACAAGAGGTGATAGAGTAGAGTATAAGTTTTGGTGCTAAACATAGAATAGTTGGATTTCTTTAAGGCTCATAAAGGTTAATTGTGTCTTTTTGCTCCCATAAACTTAATAAACGTTATATAATTGTTGAATAAATAAATTTTCTTTGGTTTTTGCGATTCTTAGTTTAGATCACTTCGCATTACGAACAACGTTCGCATTGATCGAGAAATTATCTTTCACCGCGTTAATGTTGCTGATAAGAAAAGACTGATTAACCATCTCGAATAGTTTGTGGGTTTGTTTCATAGTAGAAACTGGTGATAAACACTTGCCTAATGACAGCTATTTATAGATCCACAAGGTATAAATCGTGTGATTGAGTAACTATTTTATGTAACCACTACTACATTTTACCAGAAATTAAGGAGAAAATGTGTAGCAGTTATTGACTGATTCTATTAGTTTTGAAATTTTTTGACACATTCTGAAAATATGGTTCCTGATTTAATGGTTCCAAAATTTTAAAGATGTAAACTTTATACTATAGTAATTAACAAAAGTTATATACTTGAACAAAGAACAAATTTGCAACCCAACCCAATTAGTTAATTATTAAAACCCTACAATTAAAACAATTACTAAGCAAAATGAAAAGATAGAATGATGTTATAAACTGGATATGATTATTGAAATCTGTGATTTTGATGCAAACATATTTCCCCAAGTTGATACTAAAAATCGACGGTACACGCAGTGGTATGGTTAGGTCGAGTAAATGGGTATGTGTATTTGCTTGTTTTTTAATTTTTCTTTTTTTAAACTTATTTTTATTGAACACATGGGTCAAGCAAACTAATTTTTAGTGATACAATATATATATATATTTTATGTATGGGTAGGTATGAGTTAAACAATACAATTTTCCAATCGTTTAAAAAACACATAAATAAGTAGACTTGTTTCGAAGATAAAAAAACAACGTTTACAGTGGCGAAAAAATGAAAATTTTTTATCACCGTATAAGATGATAGTTATTAAAAGAGTATTAGATAGTGTTATTACTTGTGTAAAGAAATATGTAAAAACTTAGTGAGTAAGGGCTAAAATGGTAATTTTCTAATTGCTACACACGTTATAGCGAAATTTCATGAGACAATGACAGGTGTATTTTTTGGTTTGGTTCTTTGAATTTTTTTTGACACGTATTGCAATTTTAGTACGAAAAAAAAATAAATTGGTTGTTATGGTATAAATAAGAAATTTGGTTGGTAAGAAATGACCTTTACTCTGTAGAAAAAAGCCAACATAATGCATAAAAATATAAAGGACCATCTTTTTTGAACCAACTACTAAAACATTAATAAACCTTATTGATTTCATTATTAAACTTCACGCCTTACACCCACAACTGGATCTCAACCAATTATTGCCCTTTTAAAGGAGTGAGACAATAATCATCGGAGATTGTTTTGTTGAAGCTGTTGTAGAAGAGGCTTTCATCGGTTGTGGATCGGTGTCTTCTTCACTGTAGCTTTGTTCGGTGCAACAGCCTTCTAGGTCGAGACGGAAACTAAACGGAAACGGAAGAAAAAAAACGGAAAAAAGATAGATAATGTTATGACTTTTAAGTCACACATTAAGATGAGATCGTGGAAAACGGAAACGGTGGCGATATTTTTTTTAAATACGTTTATTTATTATACAAACGTTGAAACTGGATATTCGTTTGTCTATGGTGACAAACGTTGAAACTGGATATTCGTTTGTTTATTGTGACAAACGGTGGAGGAGAGATTTGACAGGGTGGTATTGCAGCCTTGGCGACGGCTTGAATTGATGACTGAGTAGGTCTCAAGATCGTACCGACTCTGATACCATGTTAGATGATAAAATCCTCGTGGGTACAACTGTATTATTAACCACTATTTATAATAGTGAAACCTTAGTACTCTAAACTCACAAGTCGTGCTTGGGCTTATTTAGCCTCTAATAATGTTAGATGATAAAATCCTCGTGGGTATAACTTTATTATTAACCACTATTTATAATAGTGAAACCTAGTACTCTAAACTCACAAGTCATGCTTGGGCTTATTTAGCCTCTAATAACTTGTGCAACCCAATCTTTAAAAACAAACCATTTGTGCAGAAAGCTAAGTGACGATAGATTTTGCCATCTCAGATTCTCATGATATTAAATATTTGGTCGAAATATACTATAGTATTCTTTCCGTTCTAAAATTATTGTTCATCGACAAAAAATAAACAGCTTAAAAAAATATAATTATTACAGAATAACAGTTTTACCCTTAACCAATTAATTACTAGGTCTCATCCCGTCCGATAGACGGTTTTCTTAATAACTGATTAAAATCGTATAACTATGTTTAAGATTTAATTTACATCAATTATAGCATAATGCACTCTTTGTGGCGAGTAAATATTAAATGCGTCATAAAAAATAACTGGCGTTTTGATTACGTCTTTGAAAATATGTAAATTAGAGTATATATGAAATCAATAAAAAAAAGGTTTGAGATACTACTAAGGGAGTATATGTTAGAGTCGATGGTTGTAAAGTGGTGTTCTAACGGTTTGTTCAACTAAAAAAAGTGACATAATTTAATGTTTAAGAAAACTTAAGGTTTGATAATGGGTAACTCATAACATGTGCAGTATAAAATTAAGCCCCATATTAGTATCCGATAATTTTTGCCTGATATAATCTTTGGTTATTTGCAGCGAACCACTTTTGCAACCGGACATTTTCACTGAAAGCAAGCACACAATTTGGCATCGAGCTTTTCATAATTTCAAAACAAATGCTATCTGGCTCACACTCTCTCATTGCAAAATTAATCTTGATAATTAAAAAAATGCTTTTCATAATTAAACTCGATAAACTACACCTAATGGTGTGATTTTAACGTTCCTAATGACGTAATTCTACTATATTAGCTGATTACATGGAGATACTATGAACTAATGTTGTAAAGACCGGTGATAATCTCCAATTCTCTAAACCTAAATGGGGACACATAAAAAATTAATCAATAAAATATGTAGCAAGCATTAGAATAACATATAGATTAGAAAATATATATATGAGAAGCCAAAACATTGCAAGCACTTTAGCCAGTGCGTTGCGGCAGAGCTTCATGTTCACCCCTTAATTAACTCCAAAATGGCGTCGTTTTTTTGATGTGGCCAAATGTTTGCTGAGCCCGCACATTGCAGTGAAGCTTCTAAACCAATCTTGCCCATCAGTAAAATCTAATGCCAATAACATAATTACCCTTCACCGAAGATCAAAAGTGGTCTTGTTTACGCTAAAGTACCAAACCTATGTGACTTCACAAATTTTAACTCTTCTTATTTATACATTCAGAAATCTATAACTTAAAAAAATAGGCTAAAACTAATACGACAAAAGGAAAAACTATAGCTAACTTCAGCTCAAGTCTCTATTCCAGTTAGATAGGTTGGAGTACCAACTTGTTTTAGATCTAGTTGACAGTCAATTGTGTCAACCACTTCCGCAATAGAGCTTGCTTCAGACCTGGAAATTATTCAAAGTTTAAAAAGCACATTAAGAGCAAGACATTTTAGCATCTTAAAAATTTACATGCTTTAGTGATTAGTCACAAAAACAAAATGGTACCGAAATATAATAATTCTCTTGTAGCTATAATTAATAACAATAAATGACTAATGGAAGCCTACATAAAAAAGGTAATAGCAATTTACATAACTAAGGACTTCTTACATCAGCTGTGGTTACATTGATTTTTGTGTTTCAGTTTATTGGGCTTGTACCTTGTGGGTTTCCTAAGAGTGATCAGTGGTCATACATTAGCTCTAGTTCTATTGGTTACGGGTCAGTTCTAGGCAGTTTGGATATGGGACTAAAATTAGAAAAGTTTTTTGGGTCAGGTTTTTTGGAAATGAAATAATGTTATTACAAAGTATTGCTAAGTGGCTCACGGTTACTTTGGATTGATAAATTTTTTTCAGAATACATGGCTTCAGTGGTTTATATTGGTTCAGGATTTGTCATCCTATTAGATTTAAGTATGGGTTCTGTTTGGATCAGGCTTGATAAATTTCAATGAGTATCTGTGTTTCAATGGGTATTAACTCAGTAAGGTTTTATGTATGAGTAATCTATTAAGTTTAGTTTTTTTGGTGCAAGGTGAAATTATATTATTAATCAGGAAAACATATACAACAATTCAACCAAAGGAACGAACTCATAAAAGTTTAGCTCAAAAGATCAAGGCCTTTTTCTGCGTCTGAGAGAGGTTTATAAACAATCAGAGTCAAGGATTTAGTAGGGAATTCGTGCCCAGCTCAGGAAGCATCATCAGAGCATAACTCAAAAGATAAAGCGTCCGTGTTTTGGCGTCTAAGAGCTAGAGGTTTATGTAATATAAGCAGAAACTTCTGATACGTTCATTTTCAGTTTACGTTATTGTCTAGCTTTCACAAAGTAAAGCAATTTATGCTGAAACACAAAAAAAGAAGCTTGGAGCCTTTGCAAGCTCCCACAAAAAAGAAAAATGCCTTTTAGCAATGCTTAGTGACATTTCTAGCGACGTATTTCATGCCAGCGGCTTAAAATGATAGGTCGTTCTAAGAGTCCCTGATTTTTGCGAGTAGAAAACTAAGTCGCAAAAATTAGTGACATTTTCTCATAGTTCGTCGCAATAAAGTTAGTAATCTATAAAGTTGATATGTGCTCAGTTTGGATCAAAGTTTCAGTAAGTATCACTTATTCTTTAGTTTGCAAAAATGATCCAGGTTTTGTAAAGAAACTTCAGTTAAGTATTGCATGGGTCAAGTTTTGGTACTTCAGCTAGTGTTTCACACTCATTGGGTATGCATTCAGGTGGATATAAAGGATTAGTATGCAGGTTCTTTTTAGTGCATTTAAAGTGTTCAACTCAGCTTTCCAAGAATCAAGACACACTGAATTTTGAAAATGTCACGTGTCTTCAGTTTTGGTATTGGTTTTATGTTATTTTTTGGTTAGTAACCAATTATGTGCAAGTTATAAGTGCAAAAAAGATACAGCTATATCAACATAATTCATGATGATCGTGCTAAAGAATACAACAAAGACAGATATCAAGGGAAAGAGTATTATGTTTTTGGTATTATAGTTTTTTTGGTATTAGTGTTTTGTATTTGGCTGGGAAATGTCCCATGCTTATGTTTTGTTTCCAAGTTAAGTTTTTTCTTTCTGGGGGTTTGTTCTACTAAGAAATTACTTGGGCTTTGTTTTGTAAATAACTTCCATTTTATCTATTTATTTTACCTTTGTAAAAAAACATGATATTAAAGGACTGTTTGGATTAGCTTATTTTTTAAGCTTTTAGAGACTTCTAGCTATCATGTTATGTTATAACTAAGGACTTCTTACGTCAAATATAACTAAGAACTTCATTTGACACTCCTTTCCAATATTTTTGTGTTTGCCTAATATTGGCATTGAAGATCTATCTCATAATCATAGAAACAAATATTTGATACATCTAGGATAGCTCACACGAATGATCATAGTTAATATGAGAAGATAGTATGCTTAGGTCGTATGAATGAATCAGGCTATTTGCATAAATAGTTAAATACGAATGTGCTTGATCATTTTTCCCGTTTTAATCATTATAATTTTCCGTACATGTGAGTAAGATAGATTTTTGTCCTGTTTGTATCATTTTGTAGCCAAAGAACCCTCTAGCACCAGCTCAAAAATGATAAACTGATATAAAGATGTAACAAAATGACCAAAATGCGACACAAAGCTAACTTTTAAGAAAGTACGTTGCTAAAATGGCACAAATGAAAAAGTACGCTGGTATTTTACGCCTAAAAAACTCTTTTAGCTCAATGTGAACACATAACCCAAATCCACCCATACATACATAAATGGGTCAAAATTGCCACCTCCATAAAACAAACAAAAAAGTGAATTTACTAATTTAGTATGGAAAGAATGACATACCTTTTTAATCAAAGCATACATTGTTTTCTAAGAAGTTGCTGATACGGAATATTCGGCATCAAAATAACATCATAATCAACTTCTTCATGATTCGTTCCATTAGCCCGCTCCCAAATCCGACTTCTAGAAAGCTTTCTTGATCACATTGAAGAACTTTCATGTCTCACGATGCGTATTATTCTGGTCGAACCAACATTTAGAGGTGAAGCTCATTTCCAAATGCGGCATTACGTATTGTTCCCACCTACGCTCCTGTAACCTGTAAGACAATAAGAAACAAATGATGGCTTTGCCACTATTCAAATCATCTTGGTTCCGGTAGAAACTACACCAAAAATTCAACATAGAACTTACTGAAATTGTAAAAAAAATAAGCTTAGTTTTAATGGCTCATCAACTTGAGCATATAGCTTATCTGAGTTCATAAGCTCATAAGCCATCTAAAGAAGGTTATCAGCTTTTCGAAATTTCCATAAAGTCATCAATCAATTTAATTACGTTTGTTTTCGTAATCATATCAAAGACATCTTTCGACCTAAAACCATGTTGCTACCACTACTACACACTATCCAAAAACAAATGATAAGAGGGTAATATTCATGTAGACATCAAGTCTTACCGGTTTCACCTCCACATTCCATGTGCAATCAGTAGGCAAGAAACCTCCACATTCCATGTGCAATCAGCAGGCAAGAACCCCCGATAATAGCTAGTACAATGTATGACCGAGTGGGCTGAGAACAAAACCAACATCAGTTGACATGCATCAATTATAAAAAAAGTTTTGACATCAAACAGCATCTAATATTCAACAGCGTAAATCCCAGCACATATATTTTAGCAATCAAACATCTTTTATAACCTAAATTTGCATAAATGCTTTAATTTCAGCAAACAAAACTGCTCAAGGACCTTGTCAAACAAAACAACAATTAGCAACCAATATATATTAAACTTTTATAGTGACTTACATCAGACTCCTCTTACCTCCTGTGCTAAATGCCACTCGCCGTTTTCAGGCATAGGGCCTTCCCACAGACGATTAAGATCCTTTAGATGGAAGCAAGCATGGTTCTCTATTGTCGGTCCCTCACTCCTCGTCTTTCATTGGCCAAAGCAGACGCAAAGCCACTGTACGGCTCAACAAACTTCCTGGGTCTTTAAAATCTTAAGAGGTCACATATGGATCGAGCAATGACTCTGTCCTTTCAAAAACGCAGGTTCGCCAACAGCCACATCCAAGAATATTATCATAACCCATTACCCTTTTAAAATTGTTTTTTTTTTCCATTGGTGTTGCCATCAAAGTGAAAATTTTTTATAGATAGGCAAATCGGTAATTCAAAATATGTTATTCAACAAACACTTGTCGTGTACTTGCACATCTTCTCATAATCAAACCTAAAGTACATATTAACGATATAATAACTACATGGTTCGTCAAAGATGTTGCTGTCAAGAATGAAACTAATTATATGGTAGAATAAATTGTAACAAAATCAAAATCGAACTATAAAGAACACAAGCCGAATAAAAAACTCAACTAAATAATAAAAGTTAACTGGATAATCAATTTAAATAAGTTGTAACCAGATTAGCAACCAATAACTACAAACACATAATTAGGATGATACCCTGTAAAACAAAATTAAATCAATTTGAAAACAACTAAAAATTCTCCATCAAAATCAAGCAAATGCTCTTCAAGAGTTTAAGGCATAAGGATTCTGTGTTTGTGATCATGAATCTAAACTACCGTTATGAAATTTATGTAAAATAAATTTGGCAGAAAAGGATGAGACCTACAAAAAACGGTTGGGGAATTAACTACCCACGATCTAAATTTGAGCGGACTGTTATGTATGAAGTTAGGTTTCGGAATGTATTAGCGGGAAAAAGAAAACTTTACTTTCTGACACCCGAAATTTACTCCTAGATCAACACGTAAGTAAATAGTGACGTAGATATGTTAAAATTCTGCCAAGTGGCTATTTTATATCCTGATTTAACGGTAACACAGGTGGATATGTTAGAATTCTACATAGTATGCTTGTTATAAGTATGCAGATTTAGACATATGACAAGTTCATTTCAAAGTCAACCATTTTCTTGAGAAGTTGACGGTAAGAGGTTCCTGATTTACCCAAACCCATAATACTTTTAATAATTGTAGTTTAATTTAACGAAGCAGTCAAAAGACCCTTTGTTGCTACGGTTGAAATCATTTAATAAAGACGTAGTTGGAGGCGGCTAACTACTTAATATCTTCATCAACTTAACTTCTTTGGGTTGCGGTATGTGGATGTTTGTTTAAGCTTGTATTTCCAGCTACTCATTAAACTCATGAAAATCTAATAACCTTAAATTTTAGGGCTTATGAGCTAATCATGATACTTGTGCCTATGGCTTACTCAAGCTCTTGATCTTAGATTGATAAGCCGATAAGCCCAAAAAAATGAGTTTGTTAGCTTTTAAAAAGTTCCATAAGTCGTAAGACAAAAAAATAAGATTAAACAAACACTCCTAAATTGATTGTTCCTATGGTTACTACCAACTCATATGGAACTAATCATTGAGAATCCATCTTCTAAACATTGTTGCTACATCTAATACAATTTGGTCTCATGGCTATCATTATATCATACCACCAGATGATGCAATCCTAGTAGCCTAACATTGTTCAAAGTGTAATGAATGTTCAAACCAGTCCTCTGATTGCTCTAATTAAAATTTGATGCCAATGATAAACACACTAACCTAATTATGCCAAATCAAACATAAAGTATCAAAAACATATCCAATTTGTATCTTCATTAATTTCTGATGTCATGAAACTTAAATGAATAGTTGATAACATTAAAAAAAATCCCTAAATACACAAGTGTCTTATATGTGTGAAGTCACAAAATCTCCTTCTAGCCAAACACTTAAAAAAAGCTCATTAGCTTCTAAATTATGTTGAGATGTTAAGTTAGAAATCCCAAACACCCTTTATCTCGTAACCAACAATCTATCATGACAGATTTAACTACAACTAAAACTAATAAGTATTTACGACATTGATATACATTCTATCCCTTAAATTAGCAATGAGGGAAAACACATTAATTGGTAGTAAAATTAATTTAATTCACACACAAATATTAAAAATGTTATGTGAACGTAAATGTCAACATGGAGAATCATCAAGCATGTTGTTACCTCATTTTCATCAATCGGAAAGCTTGAGATGGTCGCCGATTACCAATCAGATTTTCTCTGTGTGTGATTTTGAATAAAGAGAAGGAAGTTATGAGACAAGTTACAGATAAAAAGCATGTGTGTGTTGATGACGTGACTTTGGGCCAAACCTACACTATCAGAATAAGGCTTTGGCCCAACTAGAACCGATTTCAAGAATATAGGGCCGAAACTAAGCCAGCGGCCCGGACATATTAAGACGGACGTGGACTATCCCTATTCCGCTTCCGCAATACATTGCAGCGGATTGACCAGCGTCCGCCGAAGGTAGTTCGCTGCAGCAATCACGATTATGACGGATCCTTGCCCGTACATTCTATCCCTTAAATTAGTAGTTTATAGTGTTTAGATGAAATTGCTTATCTCCGTATATTTGAGTAAATAAGCTCTCTAGGGGGTGATCTGCAATTGGTTGTTTTGAATTTCTGCAAAAGAAATGAGCAGCAGCCTTTTTAATTTAATTGGTTATTTGCAATACTATAAGCTAACAAATATGTGAGTTGTTTTGGCTAAACACGCAAAAAGTACTCATTTAATTAAATGTTCCCAAGTTTAATAAGCAATATCAAAGAGCCTTTAACAGAAACAATGAGTACCCGCAATGAATAAACTACAACCAAATTAACTTGCCTACCACACTTTTAAAAATGACAAATTCTAGCATTCTGATTTGCCCAAAATATCTATGTAAAAAGAAAGAAAAAAATCATGTTATACTTTCAACTCATGAAAACATGTACATAATTAGCACTTTATCTTAAAGAAACTAAGCATTTTATAGTGTTCAAACTGCTTATAATAAGCACTTTAGGGGGTGTCTGGGATTTCTTATTTTAAACTGTTTTTCTTCTTGAATATACAGTAAGTAGGTACCAACCTGTGAGCGCTTATCTAACCTAATAAAGTAAATATCCAAACACTCGGCTCCTCATTTGTGTTAAAAAAATTAAGCAAATTAGTTTACTAACCAATCCCTTGCTTTCTTAGCTCCTACACCAACTAACCCATGTCGTATCTGCTATTGTTTCTTAATATCCCCTGTATGTTTAGTAAATAGGATCAATGTCATACACAAGAGGATAACACATGGGTATGAGTCTATCAGCCTAACCTAAAATCATTAAAAAACACTTGTTGCTGATAAAAGCTCATGATAGGTATCCTTGTACCATAAAAACCATCTTGACCAACATTCAACTAAGAAGTATTGTGAACAAAGAAAATGCAGAAACCATAGGAAAAATATGTTAGAATCTAAAGAAACAAACATAATAAGTATTCTATGTGTTTTAAAAGTTTGATTTCTTTTCAACAAACACTTGGCGGGCAAGATTATAATTAGAAGATAGAATACTTATAATCAATTAACAAAACAAAATTGAAAAACATAAAACTTACCCAATCAATTAGGGTTGATTCCGCAGAAGAAGTTGATTTGTTTGGGTAAGTTTTAGGGATAAAGAGATTGATTAAAAGCAGTTTCTAACTTTGGGGGAAGTGAAAAGTGATTATACTCAGACGTGGTGAGAATTTTACGGACAAACAAACACCTCAGATATAGCCTAGGTGTTATGTCTATTATTGTGACACGTATTCTTTTTTATCTTGATTTAATGAAAATATAGATTTCGTCATATGAGATGATGATTTTCGTGTAAAGAAACAAAAAACAACCTTGTAAAAGTTAGGAAATAGATGCTTATTTGGAAACAAATTTGAATGATAAAACAATACAAAATTTATGTGAAGACATAAAGAGGATCAGAAGTTAAGTATCTCTCTATTGGTGCAGTATTATTTTGTCTAGAAAAGAATGAAAAGGAAAATAAAACACCTTCAAGAAAAAATAGTTTGAATAATGTGTTGTTAATGTAGAATAAGATCTTGTTGAGTTATGTTAATTTATGTTCTCATTATGATTATGTAATAAAAATATTTATGTTTATCATAATGAATGATGTTTATAGTTTATCTTTTAATGTGTGATGTTCGTTCATTACAATACAATCATTATTTCAAGTAAGTGATATTTATTTTGAGTTGAAATTGAAATTAAGAAGTTAAGGGTTATGAGTTGAATTTTGGGGTTTGTGATGATAGGTTAAGTTATTATCAAAATGAGAATTTCTCATGACAAATAACTTACATAACTCATTTCAACATATTTAAAGGGTATAAATTACACTCTTTGTCCTTGAAGTGGACCCCGTTCACCTGTTTTGGTCCCCGTCTCAAAATCGCAGCAAACGTGCTCGAGAAAACTCTACACGCCCACGTAGTCTTACAAACAACGACCTTTTGACTGAAATATTAATTTGATTACCTATTCTATATATTCATCTCTTTACAACCGTATCAAAACATTGGCTAAGAATTCTCACATCCCTTGTTTTCACCCTTACCCGCAGCAAAATCTCTAACTTTGGTCCTGCTGTCTTTTTGTTAATCACCTTAGATCTTTATTTGAATGTGATTTTGCGTCGTTAGATTCCAAGACTTGAGTCAAGAAAATCCACTATGGATATCTCCTTCACTATTGGCTTCGCTAAGGAAGTTGATAATCTTAAGATCTTGTAGTCGTATAATGGTTTGCTTCTGTGTAGTGGTTTGACGTGACATGCTTTTGATTACGTATATAATCCATCCACTAATCTGTTTAAAAGGCTTCCGCACCCATAAAACTCGCATGATGATTCACGTTTTTACGGAAGTGTGGTAATTGAGAAATTGGCGCGTTTGAACATAGAAAACACTGTACTTTTGAGAGAACATGACATTCGCCTTTTATAAACAGACCATAACAAAGTCACTCAGTTTACAAGTCGTGGAGAAGGAACTTCTTAGAGTCTTTTGGCGGTTGTGATGATCCAATGTTAATACTCATAGATATACTTGACATGTTGCAATTGGAAGGGAGATTGTTCGAGTCGCATGAGTGTCTGCTTCTTGTATGTAGAGATGATTTTGGCCCTAGAGAGTTTACTATATATGAGATGATGAAAGGGTGTGTTGTGTGGATGGTTCGGTACCTTGTTAATACCGATGAATTTTTGCAAGTGTGTGATTATCCGTCTTTGTCGAATGTTTGTTACAATTTGCTGTTAGAGTTACTCCATTAGGTATTGACGGGTCTGTCCAATGCCTGATTCACTTAGTTATCATTGTATGCTATTGATTGTTAAGGTAATATGTATTTTTAAGTTTTACTCTTACTAGTCAACTAAGATTTCACATGTGAATCACTTCTTTTGTATTGTATTGTATTGTATATGAGTTGGTTTGTAAAGTCGCACACTGTTTACAAAAAAAGTCGAACAAAGTTATCAGTTTATGTTATGGACGTAAATCCATCATTTGACAAATTACTTATACCATAACCAACATACATTAAAAGATTACCATCGTTGTTACATGAAATTTATGCATGGCTAACAAACAGTAGAAGTTTTTACGGTACTGCTACCCAATAGCTAGATATCAACATACAACATTGTTCAACAAAACAAACATAGATATTTATCAACAAACAGAAACATTTCATCATGAATTCATGGAATGAACCTAAATTGCACTAGCTATTTTTGGCACTTTTCAATCAAGTTGCATCACTTACACTAGGTTGACTTGGTCTATGTTTTTGCAGATGCTTAACTTGGTCCTGTACTGCCTTTACCCTTTCTCGTCTTCTTTACACATTGTCCCTTGCTTCTTCATTAAAACCAGCCATATTTTCTACTTCCATCCAACAGTCAATGCATGTCATTTTACTACCTTCTAGCTCCATAATAAAGTCAACATAATCATTCTTAATTTTATCTTCACTTGAATATGCATCATCACTAGATTCACTGCTATCATTACCATTTTCTACCTCGTTTAAAAAATCCATGACACTGTAGTGTGGAATTTCAACTACCTTATCTGTATTAGTTAGTCCATGTTCAATATAAGCGTTGATGACCTTCTTATTATTTACATGTTGGACCAAAGAACAAACATCAGCTTCACAACTAAGTGAAAAAATACCAGTATCTAGGCCAAATGTAGGTCTCAGATAGTAGTAATACAATAAAACTTTTACAGTATTCCCTAACACATTCACTATACCATTGAGAATATGAATACTGAAATCATTAACCTTCAACAAATCAATATGTGTTACCTTCCCACTGATATACCGTCTACCAGGTCTGGGAGAGAACATCTATAGTCAGCGAAAACAATTCAGGGTAACTAGCTGCAAGTAAAAGTAAGCAAACCATTAGCTTGTGATTCAAACATAAAAAGCCCTAAATCAAACAATACTTGCAAAATACTTACAATAGGCTATTTCTGGATCAAAGTCTGAATCTTCTCACAAACATACCAATGTTGCATATGTTGAACCATTGTGAAGATCGTTTGAAAATTAGCAAAAGGATTGCATGTGAGATAAAACGATAAAGAAATAAAGAATAAAAATTTAATCTAGGGTTTAATAGGGGAGCAATAGGGTTCAATCTATGGTTTTATACAATATGGACCTAAATGAGACTTTAAGAGTCAAAGCCAACAAACAACATCTTAACATTAATTACAACTTTACATTTTACCACCTTCTCCATCTTCTCAACTACTCATATTTATTACGTACATAACTCCATCTTATCATTGAACTCCAACTTAAAAAGAACTCCATCTTCCATACCCAAGAAAATAACGTAGGCAATTACAATGCCTTATGCTTCAGTTCCAACCGAAGACAAGGATGTTTACTCTATGAGGAGATATTGATGTTCAATTCCAACTGAAGACAAGAAGGCCTATTTGTAGGTTTCAATTTCTCACTAATATTGACCCTGAATTGAAAGTCAGCATGATGCTATCGGTTTGGCAATTATACAGTTTAATACAAAATTACAAGCATTGAAGAGATGGGCAAACTAATGTACTCATTAGATGTCCTATGAATATTTAATGTTTATAGCTTGAGTTCTTTCCCATGGAAGTGGAAGTTGGTGACTTTCAGCACCTTGCTGATCTCTTTTATCATGTCAAACACACAAACTTCGGTGCAACACCATGATTTTCATCGGGAAAAAAGTTATTTCACAAAAATTATGTTGTTGTGGTGAAGTTTGTGTGTCTGAGACTATTAATGATATTGGATAGTTGCTGAAAGTCCCCATCTTCCATTCCGGGGAAACAATTCAAGCTATAAACAACAACATTTATGATGTTATCCTTTTCCCGATTCAGTAGTTGAATAAAAGCAATGACAAGAATATATTCTTTTTTAAGAGGTCATTTATTTTTTATATCACTCGAACTTTTTGGGTATTCAAATCAAATGACGCAACCATAATAATCCTTCCAGTTTATGTCATCGAACTAAATGAATCATTTGACTTAAAGAGTCAAAGACAACTAACGAACTGGCGTAACCATAACCAACATAAACCATTGTTGGTAGTTGGTACCCACAATTCACAAAACATTACGCTAACGCTATACATTAAGCTTTAAGGAACAATTTACAAAAGATTACAATGTTGTTCCAAAAAACTACAGGTTACAGAAAGAGTGCGTCGTATACGGTCCATACCGGATTGCCCCATGCTTGAATCCAACCAGAAGCATGTAAACAACAAAAATGCTGACCCAAAAGAGTCACCCAAATTAATGACAGACATAATCTAATAACTACTGGACAACAAAAAAGGAAAAAGTTTTATGTTCCCTAACCGTATACAAGAAATGTTCAAACTACAAGTTGCAGCAGCCACGTCCACCATCCATCAACACATGATCTTGTATTTCCAAAAATAGCTTGTCATTTTTTCCATGTTGCCAAAACTGTTTGAATTGGACCATGAGGAAAATCCATGCTTAAACCGTTAGCAAGCTTGTACATCATAATGCACACCCAGACACCACAATCGCCTTATAAATCAGCATGTATCAGTGCACTGTTTGAAAACTCGAAGGTGATGTTATAGCGCTCGGGATCTATGTCCTTTTTCTTAAAGATACAATGCATTGACATGCCCTGTGGTAGTTGTTCAATCATCATTTCCCGCTAACTGAGCCACTAGTTACGATTTTTGCTTTGCCAAGGTTTTACACCGCAGACTGTATCATAAAAGGTAATGACACCCATCCTAATTTTAAACTCGGCAAGGAACCAGTAGGCGTTCTCGATGTTTAGAGGAATATAAACCTACATTAAACGAAAAATATATGTTACCATAAACCTTCAATAAATTAGGTTGTCGAAAACTTAAACCATCATGACTTGCGAAAAGTAAGTGAACAATAATAGCTTGGTTTCAAATACGCACCGTATTTACGTTGGCCCATCCCACGAGATACATGATGTCGTTGAAAATCCAATCCGCAAGCTTATTTTGCTCAAGTTGTCGGGAGAAATATGAAGAGGAAATAAACCAGTCGGCTTCCTTTGGCCTGAAATGCCACATCAACCAGATCTATAGCTCAATCCCCTGATAAAGCAGAAAGTAGCATTTTTTTATTGTACACATTTCGCGCAAGATTATACTATTTACACACAAGATTAACACACATGTAGCAATTACTATAAGACATTTTCCGCGTGGTTATTTTATTTGTTGAGCCAATTATCTAAATGAGCCAAAAAAGTATTGTATTCCACTTTTTTTCCCCGACTTATTTTTTCTAGTTTTATTTATCGCGAACGCTCGATCGCGCTACTGCTCTGGAATGCTACCAAGTGTCATCCTGTACGTGGATGTTGTTGGTCCGACTTTTATGTTTTTCACGAACTGGAGGTTGTTTTGCACGACAAAATTTTATCGTTTTCGAAAAGACAAAACAGCTTTGAAAACATTTAAACACAATCTTTGAAAATTTGCAATTGTTTTCAACCCGACTTTTTCTAAATTTCAACCCGACTTTTCAAAAAAAAAGCGCAAAAAAACACGACTTATTTGAAATTAGAATTTACTGTATATTTACACATTATTTGATGAATGTTAACCATATTTCTAACTCCAGTTAACCCAATAAACATGATTGAAAATTAGATCTATCCCAAAAAAAACACATCCAAGTTATAACATAGTAAAACAAACAGTTTTCTTGTGTAGTTGTTCTAACCTAATGCTCGGTAAAAAGTTGTCGTATGCTATGGTATGGTATATTCTATACTAGATGTTTATTAATGGGGAGATAGGGTTTTGTTGTTATATCTGCAAAAGTTGTCATCAAGACGAGCAGCATCGCGCTTATATGAGATGAGACGCAAGTTACCCAAATCTACTGATAAAAACCACACATCGTGGTCACGATTAAACATATGTTTACGGGTAAGCAATTACCCAACAAAGTAAAAGATATTGTCTAAACGGGCACACATGCACCAAGAAAAGAGGCACACTGTCGCCTCCATATAAAGAGTAAAGTGTCTAAAAAGCGCAACAAGAGCGCAACATCACAAAACAACATAAAATAACAATGAGAGAATCAAAGGAAAGGGCTAGCAGAAGGAACAACAATAAAAGCATTCCCGAAAGGGATGATCAGAGGCTTTACAGTCATGAGCTTCCCCACGCTTTGACCAACGAAGCCTGTACACCTCCGTAGACAAATCCTAAGCCTCATGGTTTATCAAATGGTTAGACATAACAAACCTCACAACCGCCACATCGTTTAAATTATTCAACTCGGTTAAAGTCAGACCATCAAGACGGCGTTGAACATCAGGATAGGAGAGGTTGCAAAGAGCATCACGGGAAGAACGGGCCTCCTCGATACCCGAAAAGGAAGAAAAATGAAATACACAAACAACAAGGAAAAGGATGACAAAGACAAAAGGGGCAGGAAAACACAGACCTGGAAGAAAGGGATCACTATCTTCAGGATCCTATGTACGACATGCTTTCTTAGAATAAGAGGGGCCCTCATCCAAAACCACATGCTTTCTTTTCTCAAGAGATGGAGAACCAACAGAGTTAGGATATGCGACTCTCTTACCCTTCGAATCAACATCTAAAGACGGAGGTATAGCCGTCCATTGAACCGCCGATCGAGCAAGTACATCTCGCCAACGTCGACCCCACAGAAGGAGGAATAACCTCAGCACCAACAATAAATATTAAACCAACATCACAAATCCTGAACACTCAAGTTAGAGCACACAAAAGGGGAATGCAAATGAGTTACCAAGCGTGGTAACGAAATATTCGAATGACATAAAATAAAAATAACAAATAGAATTGTTGCCACAACATCCGTTTATTATCTTAGAAATAAGATTACATAAGGACATAAAGGAAATACAAGCTTTATTACAACCCTCCCCTAGCAATAATATCTATTTCTTCCAAAGGAGATCCACGCCGATTGCAAGAACGATGAGGGGCACGAGAATTGCTAGAATAAAGGCCAAATACTGAAATCCTTCTTCGTATGGGAAGTAGGCAAGATAAATGCCGAGTGCTATCGCGGTCGCCATCGCCAAGAGCGTGATGATGTGCAACATTTTTGAGGATTGGATAAGAGAAAATGTAAGTGAAAGATTAAGTGTTGTATGGAGAAATGGAGGATAAAAATTTGGTATTTAAAGAGAGGAAGTAGCCGTTGGGGCTACTGTTCATAGCCGTTGGAGTTACTGTTCATATAAAAAATAAAATTACCCACACCTCTTCACAAAGACCGCACCATCGTCAAGTGCCGCGTCTTAAGCCTTGAGGACAAGGCTCACTTAACGGGGGGAGACTATAACACCCCGTGTTTTAGGGTCATTGACGTCGTCAATAAATTCACTATGTACTTTTAGTATTGTACGCGTTTGCTTTTAAACCGTAAACGTTAAGTTAAATCGCGTACGCCAAAAATTATCGTTCAATGTAAACGGGCATCAAACAATTAAATGTTTACATTAAACAAGTATTAAGTAATTATTTTGATAATAATTATTAACTTTGTCCATTTTTATTTTTATTGGTTACGTAAATTGGCTACGTTTCGCGATAAAATACGTTTAGGCATACCCGGAACCACCAAAACTTTTCTACGCTTCAACAAATACCCACTTTTATACCCAATACATAAAAGTTACATAAATAACTCCCATATATGTATACATGGCCGGATTTAATAAGGAGGATACAAATAAATATCAATTTCAAGAACACATCTCCTTAATTTCATGATATGTTCTCTACATTTAGGAACACATTGATATTTTTCAAAGACAAAGACCAAAGACTTTCCCCATTTCCCTCATCTTGTCCTAAGACTCTCTATTCCCTTTTTGACTAGTCAAGTATGTATATAATACAAGTAACTAGTATAGAACACACACACTTCATTTCATAAGGTGAAAAACAACAAATCCTCTCTTTTTCTCTCCTATAGGCCACGGCCAAACACCCTTTGTATTCAAACAATTCTTACAACTTATTTCACCACTTATACAAGTAACTAGGAACATATCTAAGGTCATACAAAAAGGTTTGGAAGCTTGGTTGGTTGATTAAAGAGGTTAATCAAAGAAAAAGGAAGATTAGGGTTTCTAGTTGGATTAAGGTTTTGAAAGCTTGTAAGCTTTGGTTTTTCATCTAAACAAGGATTTAGATATTGTGGTCTACTACCTTACATCATCATAAGGTTATCTAAAAGCCCTTAACTTTTCATTTATGATTATATGAGTATATATGTTCTATATAGAAAAATCACCATTAGGATGCTTTTAAACATGTGGAATGGATTTTACTTGTGATTATGGAATTGTACACTTGCACACATGTTATATGGATGGTAATATGAGGTTATAAATGGGTACACAAGTGTTGTACACTCTTGGTTATGCATAAAAAGTGTTAATACAAGATTAGGGTTTTTAAGAGTTTACTTAAAAAGCTACAAGTAAAAGTGTGTAAATAACTTACTAATCTTGTAAATCTTGTTATCATGGACTTATTTGGACAAAGGATGGACTATGGACATTATTATATGTATCATATGTGACAAATAAGGTTATAAAAGACTTATGGTAAATTACAAAATGGAAAAGTGCATAAAACAAGCTTTATATATAAGTATACATATAGATTATAAAGGGGCTGTTTTGATTTCGAATTTCCAACAGTGGGTTTGACCTTTTATAAAAATAATACGCCTCATGACGATTCCAAAAAGGTAAGAAACTCGAAAAACGGATTAATAACGAAAAAGATACGATAAATTATACGTTTTACGTTAATACCGGATTTATAAAATAAATTTTATAAAAAGTTACTGTTCATCAGGAACAATTATTTTGGAAAACATCATTTATATGATAAAGCTTTTAAATACGAGAACGTACTCGAAAGAATCGCTAAAAACGGAGCTATAACGAATAAGTTACGCCGTTTACGGGTTTTACGATAACTAAAACTACAAAAATAAGTTTATAACTGGTATGAACAGTAAAAATCACTGTTCATCAGAGGACTAAAAATATAAAAATGTCAAATTTTGATAACTCGTCCTAATACGAAAGCGTGGACATAAGAAACGTAAGAAACGGGCTTAAAACGAGAAAGTTACGCAATATTTTATAACTTGTGCACTATTTTCTGAGATGAATAGTGTTGGTTCGTTTTTAATAAAAAAAATTGCGAAACTTTTTAGAATCACTTAAATCATATTTATACTTGTTTTAAACTTTATAAATATTATTTTATGAAGGCGATTAAATCATTTAACGATTACGAGAATACAAATACATGATTAATATGTATTAAATGCGATTTAATTTCACAAACTCAATTAGATGGTGATTTAGCTATGTAGAATGATATATGGTAGTAGTTGCTCAATGTGATTAGTACTTATATGTCCTTAAATTAAATAGGTTGCATCTGACAATTTACGTGACGCATTTTTACTTGGAAAGTATATTATTAATTAACTCACTCGAGGTGAGTTCATAGCCCCATGTTTTACATTTTATAATGATTTACAAGTTTTGGGGGTGAGAACATGCTTGTTTTACAATTGAATGCAAGTGAACATTTTTATATATCGATTTCATTTTGCCTAAGTAGCTTGAACCTAATATGCCCTGTATCATGAACTGTTAATTTCTGGATTGGAAGCGCGAGTATTATAAATAGATCTATTTGGGATTGACATCCCCGTTCGGGTGACTAGCTATCACCAGGAACGAACGTTATAGTATGTCAACTTTGGGATGTTTCGGGTTGAACATCATCATGGGCAATGTAGGCAATATTTATATATTGTATTCATATATGTCTAGCTTCAGTGTCATGAACTTAGGAAAACGAAATGCCATTTTTTGTGACGAGTGTACATGTTGCATAGTCACGGGGGAAATCTTGCGGTTATGTTTTATACAAATATAAACCTATGAATTCACCAACTTTATGTTGACCGTTTTAAGCATGTTTTTCTCAGGATTACAAGGTACAAGGATACATTGGTGGTCTATATTTTTTGAAACATGGCTATAAAGATTCAAGTGTATTGCAATTTGGGGATATTTATTATGAAGTCAAATCTTCACATTTTTAAGGATGAACAAGTTAAAGCATGACGCTTTTGTATCAACATTTTATTAAATCAATGTATCATTTTCAAACGACTCAATTTGTGGTCGTTCTCATGTCTTGTGCAATGTTATTATGAAGTAACGCTTCTGGATATCTATATTCCGCTGCGACCCATTTTTAGGGGTGTTACAGATTGGTATCAAAGCCAAGGTTATAAAGAACCAGGTCAAATGTTTTGCTGGACTATAATCGTTTTCAAACCTTGCATTCATAAAAAGGGGTTTTTACGGGACACACACACTAGTTGTTGCATTAGTTAGTTATACTAGATGCATTCATAATTAATATACGTGTTTATAATATATTACGTATATTACAACAAGAGCCTTATATAATATACTCATATAAGTTATTTCTGCT